>PVHX01007890.1:0-77958 GCA_004024805.1 Geosciurus inauris
CCAACACTTATTGTTGTTTGTATTCTTGATAATTGCCATTCTGACTGGTGTGATGAAATCTTAGGGTAGTTTTGATTTGCATTTCTCTGATTGCTAGAGATGTTGAACATTTTTTCATCTGTCTGTTGATGGATTGTATATCTTCTTCTGTGAAGTTTGTGTTCAGCTCTTTGGCCCATTTATTGATTGGGTTGTTAGTTTTTTTGGTGTTAAGTTTTTTGAGTTCTTTATATATCCTGGAGATGAGTGCTCTATCCGATGTGTGTGTGGCAAAGATTTGTTCCCAGACTGTCGGCTCTCTGTTCACTTCATTGATTTTTCTTTTGCTGAGAAGAAGCTTTTTAGTTTGAATCCATCCCATTTGTTAATTCTTGATTTTACTTCTTGTGCTATAGGAGTCTTGTTAAGGAAGTATGGTCCTAATCCAACATGATGAAGATTTGGGCCTATTTTTTCTTCTATTAGGTGTTGGGTCTCTGGTCTGATTCCCAGGTCCTTGATCCACTTTGAGTTGAATTTTGTGCATGGTGAGAGATGGGGGTGTAGTTTCATTTTGCTGCATATGGATTTCCAGTTTTCCCAGCACCATTTGTTGAAGAGGCTATCTTTTCTCCAGTGTACGTGATTGGCTCCTTTATCTAGTATAAGGTAACTGTTTTTCAATTATCTAGCACTGTGATATTGGAATACAAAGCAGCACTAACTTGTCAAAAAATAATAAATACCTGCTTTTAAGAAAAGGACAAATGACACCAGATATGGTGATGCACAAGTGTAATCCCAGCAGCTTGGGAGGCTGAGGCAGGAGAATCAAAATTTCAAAGTCAGCCTCAGCAACTCAGCAAGACCCTGTCTCAAATAAAAAAAAAAATATATATATATATATATAAAGGGCTAGGGATGTGGCTCAGTGGTTAAGTGCCCCTGGGTTCAATCCCCAGCACCAAACAAACCAACAAACAAAAAAGGACAAAAGGAGTTAAAATGTACTGTCTAATGGCAATAGGAAAAATGCAATATTTGAAAGATCATAAATCTTTGATGCTATCTAGAAAGTTTCCCAAATTCACCACTTAGCTAATCTCTGAGTGATCATTATGAGAAATGATAACTTTCTCTCTGGCCCAGAGTCAGATTTTTTTTTCAAATTCTTGGTTAACACAGCTTATATCACATTAACTTTGTGAAGTTAACATGAAAGTTGACTTCTGTTTTTAATGACTTACATCAATTTTATAAAAAGCACTCATAGGGCTGTTATAAGGAAAAAATAATTTGATAGATATTTCGCACAGTAAAATGCATGACTCAGCATAGTACAAAGCAATGATAACAGTCTTTAGAGCAAAAAGAAAAAAAATTAAATCTAAATCTCAGCAACCTAAAACTTGCTTTGGAATTTTATGACCTCAGTTAAGTTTCTTATCTTCTCAGAGCCTCTATTTCCCCATTGAACAAACAAGAATAATTGGACTTACCTCACTAGAAAGCTATGAAAACTATATATGACTTGAAAACCAAAGCATCTTGCTCAATGCCTGATCACATCTAGTAGAAGCTCAATAAATGCTGAATACCTCCTCTCCATTCCCCAAAGCACAGCTCTTAGCAAATTTGCCAATTGCAAAGATGCAAGCACTGAATACATATGCCATATATATTGTGCTAACTAGCTAACTCTTTGACATAGGAAATATTGGAACATGCAAAAAAATAATCTATTCCCTTCTTGGATTTATGGTCTTATTAGTTTTTCAAATCACTGTACCAACATTTATTGAATACCTACTTTGTGAAGGAGGGCATGAACATAGATAAGAATCCTTCTTTGACCACAAAGAGGTTGTGATCTACCTTTGAAAAACCACAGGATATTGGAATTGGCAGTAACCCCAGAGATCACCAAATGTTTTCTTTTCTACAGAGGAGAAATAGCCCCAGAAAGTTTCAATGACATATTCTATATTGATAGATAGTGCTAGCTCTAGTGAAAGCTTCTTGGCGGCTAATCTAGTGACTTTTCCTTTAATCTATTCCACCTACCTTTTATACTGTGTAAAGACTTATTGGTAAAAATGCAGGTTTTTGAGATCAGACATTTTTCCTTCCTGTAAACCATATCCACCTGCCATAATGTTCTATGCATCAAATTTCTGTAATGGAAATGTTATTACATAAAATAAAATAGCAAAAGAAATAGAACAAAATTTAGATTGCTTTATGCAATGCAATGACTGTGTTTAAATATCTAGATGCTTACTCCCAGGATAGGTATCCACATAACCACCTTTATTGTCTATTTCATATTAGAATATAGATCTATAAAAGAGCTAATGGGGCTTCAATTCAGATACCTTGTATCATCTTCCTGGCCTATTATGTGCCCCTTTTCTCCTTAATTTACCATGCACTTTATATAACCTCATCTTAGGGTTTTGTTGCTACCATAAATCTAATATGACAGGTTTTAAGTTTCAGCATCCAAAAGTAGATGTAAGAAAATACTTTGAGCACTCAATTGTCTCTATTGGAGTAACTTAGCCAGGGATTCTCAATATGTAGGACTTCCAATCTATCCTAACTTCCATTTGCTCCAAGCTAACACACACTACCAGAGTCTCTACCTAGAGGCAAAAGGGAATTCCTGGAAGGAGAAGGAACGGATTTGTCTTTCATCCAACTGGCCAATATTCTAATTTTAGAGATATCTGGAAAGAGGAATTGGGGTGGGGAATAAGAGTCAAGAATCAAGCAAGAAGCTCAAGAGGATTATCAAACTAATGCAGGTTAGCAAGACTCAAAACTGGGGTTGATGACGATGGAAATGAGACACTGGAAATGGAATCTAAACACCTGGGTGGTAGAAGTGGCTATGGAACAGGAAGAAGTCAAAATTGTGAGTGTGCTCACACGTTATAAGGAGTAGTTTTAGAGTGTCAGCTTCAGAGTCACAGAGTCACCACCTACTAGTAATTTAATCATTACTGTCAGTTTCCTAAAATTTAAAATGGGTAAAATAATTGTTCTTAACTTGTGGGGTCATTATGAGGAGTAAATATATTTAAAATGCTTAGTATAACATCTGGGCTTTACTAAGTGCTCAATAAATCTTAGCCAGTATCATCATTTAGTATTTAATAGGCCTTCTTAGGTGAGTAGATGGGAATCAAGAGCCCAAAGACAACTTGGGCACTATCTCCTTTTTTATTGACAACTTGAAGGAGACAAAAGAGACAAGATTGTATAAGTAAGAAATAATTACGAATTAGGACAAGAGGTAGGAAAAAAAACCAGTTTCTTATTTATAAACATTGTATCACTGGACAATATACTGAGTCCAGAAACCTTGCTTGGATCTGACTTCTTGTTTCTGCTTGTGCAAAGATGAAATTTAGAGAGGGCAATGGAAACAAAATGTGCAGTCTACTTATCTTCTTTTCTTTGAAAGAGCACAATCTCTAATACTATGTTTCCATTTCTTTCTTCTGAAACTGTTTTAAAATATTTGTGTGGTATTGTTAGATTAGTAGAGGCTCTATGTGGGTAAAATGCTTATAATGAAAGATATTGACCACTGAGATTAAAAAAAGATATGCCCCTCTCCTTTCAGTAATCATTGGGATCCTAAGGAGTCTTTGGAAGTGTCTATTTGTTAACTGAAGTTAACTCTAAGGAGAAAAGATGAAAAGCAAAAGGAAATAAATTAAATGATAGAACTATGAATACTCAAAAGAACATAAAGAAGCCAGGTACAGTAGGTACAGTGGCACATGCCTGTAATCCCACTGGCTTGGGACGCTGAAGCAGGAGGATCACAACTTCAAAGCCAGCCTCAGCAACTTTAGAGAGGCCTTCAACAACTAAGCAAGACCCAAAATAAAGAAGGGTAGGGGATGTTGTTCAGTGGTTAAGCATCCCTGGGTTCAATCCCTATACCCCCAAAACCAAAGACAAACATAAAAGAAAGGAATTGACATGGAAATGTTTAAATATATTAATGTGTTTGAGATGAAGCAAAAGTATTGCTAAATATATTTAAGCTGCTTGGCACAAGGGGGAAAGGGATTTGTCCTTCTCATCTTGTCTATTGAAATCCACTTTTTTTTTTCCCCTTCTTCATATTGATCTCTATGACAATAAAAGGTGCAAAAGATTCAACAAGTTGTTAGTAAGAGTTTCAAAATGTTCACAAAATAAATATCTATAAGCTCTCAAATGCTAAAATCAGCATAGAAGCTATTCTATTTGATTAATATTCCCTTTTCTCCAATTCAAAGGTGACTCTTCTTATTCCTTCTCTCCATGATAACACCTTCTCAAAATAAAAGCTTTGATCAATCTTCCATTCTTGATTCAGTGTAATCTGTTTAAAAAATAAATAAATAAGTAAGCCCTAACATTCCTAGATGTAGAAGGAAAATGTTACAGTATCTGATGAGCTGTCTAAAGTGGGAAAGCAATTCTGAACAGGGAAACTAGCAGATTGTTGAGAAAGGTCAGCAATTTGTTATCTTAAGCAACTATTTTTCTAATCAGGCTTATTTACTCTAAAGCAAAAAATAAAATAAAATAAAGTACCTGATTTTTTAAAAAAGAAACATCTTCCCTTCACTATCTCTATTCCCTACCTATATCTGTCCCCTGCCATTTTCATGGAGAACAAACAACAGAAAATATAAGATAAACCAGGAATGCACTACTCATGGAAAAGCATTTATATAAACAAAGAAACAATTTTTCACATCTAAAAATATAGTCTATGTGATTTTGCATGTGATCTGTACCTAATAATATTATTTTATATGTTTTTATTAGTGCATTATAGTTATACATAATAGTGGGGTTCATTTGATATAATCATACATGTATGGAATGTAATTTGTTCCATTTCAGACTCCAGTACTTCTTTCCTTCCTCTTTTCTTTCCTCCTGCTTTTCTTCCCCTACTCTATTGGCTGTCCTTCTGTTTATTTATTGTTCTTTAAATTGGTGCTTTCTAAAGATACATAAAGGTGTAATTCATTGTGGTATATTCACATGTGTACATAGCACAATTTGGTCAATTTCATTCCACCTTTCCTCCCTCTTCCTATGCTTCCTCCTTTCTCATGGATACCCTCCCTTAACTACACTGATTTCCCTTCTATTTTCATGGAATCCCCCCATTTTTCCCTCATTTTGTTCCAGCTTTCACATGAGAGAAAATACTCTACCCTTGTCTTTCTAATTCTGCCTTATTCTACTTTTCAAAACCAGGATGTGTAGATAGGCTTTCTGTAAGATGATCAATACCAAGGAAACTCCTCATTCTATTTGTACTTAACATCAATATAAAGAATGATTTTCATTCACTGGAAGGTATAAATGCAATAATAAAGCAAACTGGAAAAACAGGAAAGGTTACTCAGCTCCCCACTACATCACAAATTACTAATCAAGAGGAAATTTTCAAAATAATCTTGAGGACAAATCACACATCAACATTCAAAAAATGAAAATTAGTCATTCCTTTGAAAATTAGAGCAGCTTATACTGTAAGAGCTGCAGAATACCTTGAGCAGCACAATACAGCTCTCACAATGAATTTCCAGAATCAAATACCAAAAAAGAAAGAAAAAAGTGTTGACAACATGAACAAAGTAGACAACAGAAAATGACAATAATTGAAAGTACTAATTCCAAACATGGTAGCATTTCATTAACAGTAATAAAGTGCTTCACTGTTAGCTCATTTTATTATGTTGTAAAGTATTTCTCCTCCTTTTTCAAACTTGTATCATCCTGCTGAAGTTTTACTCATACAACTAGTATACTTATTCTTTAATTCAATTTTATTTTTAAATAGAGTGAAATATTTTATATTAAAAATTATGAGAAGAAATGCATTTTTTTGTATCCTCCTTATCTTAAAAACAACCAGTGAGAAAAATGACATTTACAACTTGTGGTTTATGGAGCTTTAAAATCAGTAACCACTCTATGTAGAATAATGCTAGTCTACTAAATGAGGTGGCATCATTTAGAGAAAAGGAGGACAAGAAAAGATGATGGAGGTAGAAACAAGAAATAGGGACCATTTATTCCTACGCTGATTATGTAAATTGCACCTGAAGAAGTAATAGGTTTCAACCAATTCAACTACTGATGAGGGTGCAACAGAATTTCAATGACAAGGAAAAATGTTAAATCTAAACTCCATTATCCAATCAATAGTAATTGATGAGCTACATACAGAATATCGATTGAATCCATAAGGCACACACAACTATCAGTCTGTGAGCCGGGCGCCGTGGCTCAAGCCTGTAATCCCAGCACTTAGGGAGGCTGAGACAGGAGAATCGCGAGTTCAAAGCCAGCCTCAGCAATGGCGAGGCACTAAGCAACTCAGTGAGACCCTGTCTCTACATAAAACACAAAAATAGGGCTGGGGATGTGGCTCAGCGGTCAAGTATCCCTGAGTTCAATCCCCAGTACACTATATATATATATATATATATATATATATATATATATATATATCCTTGAGCCTAGGCATTTGTCTGTTTCCTACTAAGAAATTCACTTACTCAGTTTATGGATGATAATATTTTAAGGATTTATTTTACCAGGTTGTTTTCTTATAACTTAGAACAAAAAATAAAAATAAACACATAGACAATAAAACTCAAACAAGTGTCAAACCAATAGACAAGAATTTTCAATGGTAGAATTTCAAGAAGGAAATAGCCACTAACAAGCACATATTATCCCACATAGAAAACTGCCTATTCAATCTCAATCTATAAAGAAAAAAATTAAACTGCACAGTTTCTATCTAGTAGGACTTAACAGTGCAAAGTTAAAAATTGGACTGTAAGTATGGCACAGTGATAAAGCACTTGCCTAGAATGTGCAAGGCCCTGGATTAAATAACCAGGAATGAAAATAAAGTCAAAGCTTAAATGTAGATATGTGCATGTGTTATATATGTAATATTGTGCATACATACACATCTTTGTATTGATGCATGATATTCTTTTTTTAAATATTAATTTTAGTTGTAGATGAACACAATGTCTTTATGTATTTTATGTGGTGCTGAGGATCGAACCCAGTGCCTCAAACATGCCAGGCAAGCACTCAACCACTGAGCCACAACCCCAGTCCTAATGCATGATATTCTAAGTATTATTCTCAGCATATACTGTTTTTCGCCTTTAGAAATTCCTAAATGTGTTCAGAATTATGAGTAATACTCATAACTTACCCTTAAATTCACTATTCAATACAATATCCACTTATAAATTAGTAGATTCTGATTTTAACAACTCATTGAATGTGACTAGGCATGCACAAATTTCACATAATTTTAAAGATATAAAATCAATATACATTTACTCTCTCTGGTTTCCACTGCCCAGAGTCCTTGCACTAAGCTATGATGCTCTGCTGCACATACTGCATGCAGAATGCATGCAGAACATGCCTGGAAGAATCTGCAATGCAGATAAAAAGGAAGCATTATCCTTTATTTGCATATCACATCAACACAATAACTGATTTGTCAAATATCAACAATTTATATATTCTAGGCCTCCTCTGCTCCCTTTCTTGAATATTAGGCTTACTTTTTTCTTCTTTTTGCAACTGAACTTTATAGAAAGGAGAATATATCATGAGCTAAGCTGATGCAATTTGAAAATGAGTGTTAGATTTCTCCAAATGACTTAACATTGGAAAAGGAAAAAAAAAAGTGCACCTTCAGTTTAGATTGCAAAACAGACAGAGAGCTTAAGCAGCAAGTTCTAACTCAGAGAATTAAATTTAGCCTGCCAGTTCCTACAGTGAAACATAAGACCACCTTCCCTCAGTAGCTAGGGAGACATTGTTCTGCCTTTTCTCCAGGCTCTTTTGTACGCCAAGGCTGATGTGATTCCCCAGACTCATGTCCTGCATGGAATTTAAACTACTTTTGTGAGCAACAGCAAAAAGAATTTATTGACTTTCTCTCAGACTGAAACAGAAGTGACCACTTGCATCAAATTATCCACTTGGATATTTGACTTATTAAAAATGGGGTAGGTTGTGATTGATGTTGATTTTTATTCAATGGTCCCATCTATTCTCTTATTCTAGTATTTTAAAATATATATGCAAAGCTTCATTTGGATTACTTATATGCCCACAACTATTCTTTATTTGCCTAGGTGACAGGACAAATCACATTATTTGCAGAGGTAGAGGAGTATAAATCAACCCCCACAACAACAACAAACATTTATTTATTGAACTCTCAGAACAGTTACAAAGAAATATAAGACACAATTTCTGTTTTCAAGAACATTACAACACAGGGAGATAAAATATTTACAGATACAAATTAGCCAATAAAAAAGACAAGGGGGTACAAGCAATGCCACAAAGCCAAAATCATAGTGGAGAAATTGCACTCACAGGAATGGGATCTCATTACCAGGGTGACTTACTCTTGTAGTTTTCAGTCTATCTCTGTAAAATGCAGAAGGTGAACTAAATTATCTCTCAATTTTCTCCCAACCTAGCAGTCTCAAAAACAATATCTACTCTCTTATACGTGCTCTTAAATGCCTTTACAAATTTATTCTTTGGCTTCTCTGTAGCAATCTAGGGGAAAGGAAAGTCCATGGCCACCAAAAGATATTTTATCTATTTTCTCTTAAACATCTTAACAGTTCATACATCAAAGAATGCCATCCAATTTCCTTATACATCTATACACAAAGGAGAAGTAAGTTACAGGTATTGTGGTCTACAAATAATTTTTTCACAAATACATTTTTAATGTGATTTTATGTAGAGGAAATACTGAGTCTAATTTTTAGATGAAGAAACAAGCTCACATTGTTATAAGCATTGATATTTCCTTGGTATATCGCATATGCTATCTAGGCATCTAACATTGTATTTGAGTTCTCAAAGTACATGAAAAGGGAAACACCAGCCAAATAGCCAATGTTTCCAATTCCTGAGAAGATTTGGACTGCAAATCACTGTCTCCTCCTGCTTTATGTAAATGGTGAAGGTGGGCTAACATAGAAGAACCCTTTACATTCATTCAATACTCTGTCTAAAAGCCCAAAGTAGCCAATACCTTGCTATCTGTCCCATTAGCTCCACTAGGCTGGCCCCTCTTCATCCTAGAACCGTGTCATCCCAGCTGTAATCTTCAATTCAATAGCCCAAAATGCCACAGCAGAGGGCACATGAGGACCAACAAAGAAAGCATCGTCATAAATCCCTTCACTTCTTCAATTTATAGATCCCTTATCCCCAGTCTATGGCATTGTTCCAAACTGTTTCATTATGGGCCCTAATGCTAAGGGCTTCTCCATTAAGAGGATGGAAAGAAAGGAGGAGGGGCAACAAACATGAGCTAACAACTAAGTCATACAACTAGTAAATGGCAGTATGAACTAGAATCTATATTTTAGGCCTCCCAGTACAGTACTTCCCCCCAGTCCCTGCTCCCCAACACATACATTTTTTCTATCACCTGTAATTAAAAGTTATTCTTCCATGAAAATTCTAATATTACATAAAACTAAAATTAATCTTCTTGCTGGGCATAATGGTGTATGCCTTTAGTCTCAGTGACTCTGGAGGGGAAGGTGGGAAAGGTGGCAAGTTCAAGGCCAGCCTAGGCAAATTAAGGAGCCTGTGTCCCAAAAAACAAGAAAAGGACAGAGGGTAGGGTGTAGCTTGGTGGTAGAGCACCCCTGAATCCAATCTCTAGAACTGATAAATAAATACATATATATATACTAATCATCTTTTCTTTATTAGCTACTTTTTTATAAAGTGAAATGACTAGGTTTTCCTAGACATCACCACACTTGAATTTTAAACAACAGATGCTATTTTACATTATGTATCAAAAGCCACCAAATGACTATTTTAACAATATTCTAACGTGTATTCAAATATTATGCTTTTCAGGTTTTCATATAATGGCGTAATACACCAGCCAACAAATTTTGCTACTACAAAAAAATAATTTACAAATCCTTTCTAGTATCTTGCTCTTGCCATTTTAAAAAATGTTTATATTAGTCCTAAGTGCAAGTTTCATGAATTGTAAATATAATACAATAAAAGCAATAATAGTACTTCTCTGACAAAACATTCACTTCAAAATGGTGATCATTATTCTTAAATTGTGTATGCTTAAATTGACTATGTCTTTAAATCATGAAGAAAAATAAATTTAATGGCAGGTTTAGAAATTTATTCCATGACAAATACAAATGATAGAGTTATGCCATCCTCTAACAAATGAGGAATTTTGTAATAATTCTTTACAACACTAAAACAATTACTTTCCCATAATACTCTATTTTCTAGGAACCAACTATCTTTCAGAATATTCAGGTTTGTTTAATTTTCACACAATTAGTAGTAAAATAGGAAAGAAGACCTACTAAATACTATGCCGCAATGTTTTCCAAATACACCCATGATCAAAACTCTGTACAAATACAAATGTACAGGATATTCTTTGGAAAAATATGATTTGATTGATATGAGGCAAGATATAAGGAACTGAATTTTTAAAAGTATGTCCAGTAATTATTATTATCTGGCAAGAGTAGAGAACATTTCTATAATCTACTAAAAGCCAAATGCTAAGAATTTTAGATTACATTTATCAGACTGGCCATCAGTCAATATACCACCAGAAATACCTTTTAAAAATTAAATAATAATCTTCTAAGAGAAAAACAAATGGAGAATAAAGGGTGGTATGCAAATGGGGGCTGCAAAAGAATTCTGTTGAAAGAATTGCAAGACAGAATTAACTTATGTCCCCACTAAAATTAAACATTTAAAGACAAAACAAAATCTGGAGGCCACAAATTTAAATGAACATGAATTTCTAAATGACTTTGGCTAGAAAGGGCTATCTAATGACTGTTTTTCAAATGGTCAAGGAGAATTTGGCTAATATTTCTTAATGACATTATGCCATCAATCCATCCTGGAAACTAACTCCTCACATGGCCTAAATATCTCTAAAACAGTCACTAGTTTTCATAATTTTGTTTTTCTTTATAAATTCCAGACACTTAATATTTTCAGCTTCAAAAGTAAGCAAATTAATACTAATGACCCTTTTGTAATTCTATACACCCACATAAAAAGTATTGATCATTCAAAAGAACTTCAAGATTAGTAAGCAACCCCTACTTATAACAAAATTTCATAAATGATAGAATATACCCCATTTGCCACCAGAGTTGAGAAATATAAATTTATTCCAGGACACCAGTAAAGAATATGTAGGATAGGGCTGGGGTTATGGCGCAGTGGTAGCGTGCTCACCTAGCATGCGGGAGGCACTGAGTTCGATCCTCAGCACCACATAAAAATAAAATAAAGCTATTGTGTCCACCTATAACTAAAAAATAAATATTTAAAAAAAAAAAGAATATGTAGGATAAATGTATTGAAAATTGACAAAACAGAGATGTGACCTATAGATTCCTTTAACACTAAATTTTCTTACTCTGCAAAGTTAAGTGATGAGGACAAGATCACCATTGATCCACCAAGCTGCTTCTTCAATCTCTGGCCTCCTGCCTTATTATAGTATAAATTCCCTCCTCCAAACAATATAAGTTCAATAATTATGACATTTTAAAATAAATGATAAGTTACTAATACCTTATACTTTCCCTAATAGAAGAAGGCAATGCTTGGGGCTGGGATTGTGGCTCAGTGGTAGAGCACTTGCCTCGCATGCATGAGGCACTGGGTTCGATCCTCAGCACCACATAAAAATAAATAAAATAAAGATATTGTGTCCATCTACAACTAAAAAAGAAGAAGAAGGCAATGCTTATATGACTAAGTCCTTTCTTACTACTCTTCCTTCCAGGTTCAATAATATGAAGTGTTCCCAACTGGTGGGATGCAGAGAAATGTCACAGATAGGATATCCTTTAAGAATGATGTCTGGGGGGCTGGGATTGTAGCTCAGCGGTAGAGTGCTTGCCTCGCATGCGTGAGGCCCTGGGTTCGATCCTCAACATCACATACAAGGAAATAAAATAAAGACATTGTGTCCATCTACAATTAAAAAAATATTTAAAAAAAAAAAAGAATGATGTCTGGTACCACTCACTCTTGTTTCCATTAAGTTGAAGTACTTTTCAATTTGTGGCTTTGGGGAAAGAGATCTCTCTTCCCGGTGCCAGCCCAATTACGTGAACTGTTCATTAATTCTACATTTGAGTATTGTAAGGTAAGAGCATGACATTTCCTAAAAGATCTTGCTAATATGTTATAGGGACTGTATGGAATATGGAAGATGACTTTCTCTATAATGTTAAATCTAGCATATATGTAAATGCCTTAACTTATAAGACAACTGTTTTTCTAAAAAAATATTACTGACCTTGTTATAATGTAATTTATTAACCAGGACATTACAATTTTTTATCTCATCAAATAAAAGCAGTGAAAATAGTGCATGTTTTGGAACCAGCAAGCATGAGTACAAATCACAGCTTCACCCCTTCCTACCTGTATATCTTTAAGATATTTACACAGGCTCTTTCAGTATCAAATATCCATATTATCCATATAAGATGCAGCACCCAGCATGGAATGTAAGGGTTTTCTTTTTTCTTGCATAGGGTCATCATTAGTACAAGTATTAGAGCTGTTCATCGTTTCCCATAAAGTTTCAAGGGAAAAAATTTTATCTAATAAAGCATAAAGTTCTTGGGGAGAAAATAAAAGAAGAATAGTTGAACTATGAACATGGGAAGCAATAATGGACAGAACCTTTCATAGTTCCTATTAAAATATTAAGAGAATATTAATATTTATTTAATAATTATATTCAGAAAAACATTAAGAGAAAAAGAGGAATTGTTTTGACTAAAAGGAGTAAGATAATGAGAAGGAAGACTGCAGAGCTGGAAAAGAGACAAAGCTGTGAGCAGGCGAGGATGTTACAGAAATTTTTCAGAGCAATAAAAATTTAACATGACACAAAATATAATCAATCCAATATTCTGAAGGCAGACAATGCTTCAGAAAAGATGAATGGGATATCACTTACCACAGGCTTTGTTCTTTATAGAATTTGCTAGTATTCTTAAGGGAGTGAGGCCTAGGAATTTCAGATCTCAGAGCTAACAGCAGAAGAAGAAAGACATAGGTGAAAGGTTCTAAAAAGCCATAAAGATATTAGGGGTATCTTAAATATCCCCAACAACATCTGCATCACTAATGATAAACTGCCATTGTAAACAGCCACTGTATAATCCATCATGAATAAGGATTTAGTTATTGACAGGGGATTCTGGTCAAGGAGGAATAGTTTCGATTTTATTTACACTGATAATAATGTGTTTTCTCTCATGTATACTGTACTCACATCTTTTCTCTTATGTTCTATTGGCACCATATGTATGTGTTATATTGTTGAGGGGAGGATGGAAGAATGCTTGTAAGGTGTTGGAAAGAACATCATCCTGTTTTATATCCATTGAAAAAATAAAAGTTTAACATAGCTATAGCCTAAAATAGGTACTATCTCCCATCCATGGAGCTGATATCACAGAGTTGATTAACTGAGTCTTAATTATGGTCCTAAAATGTGGTTAATGTATAACTTCCAATTCAAGAACTGGAGTGCTTACAGACCCACTGGGACCTGGTTAAGAGGAATATTTTGGGATTCCTTTAATTTGGAATATTCATAAATATACAGCCAATATCTGGCTGTATATTTATGAATATAAATATATTTCAATATATTTGAAATATATATTACAATATATATATTACAATATTCCTATTACCTATTACCACTATTGTTGCTATTACCCAGTTTTGTTGCTAATTTTGTGTTCACAAATTTGTGTTCTATTTCTGAATATGAATCCCCTAAATTGTATAAGCTTCAGGTTGCATGCTACCAAGATCCATTCCTGATATGTATCTGTGAACACTATATCTTTTAAGCACCTCTGTAACTACAAGTTTGAATAGCATTAAAGATTATTCACAAACTTTCTAGAACATCCACATTACTAAGGATGAAAATAATGGTATTCCAAAGTAAGTGCTGACAAAAAAGTACAAAACCATAATTTCTTCACCCCCCCCACAAAATAATATATAATTTTCAATCAATGATTTTAAGAAGTCTACCTTATCAAACCAGTAAATAAGTAAATAAAGAATATACAATTTTTTTACCAATACATTTTCTGCATAGTTGAACAATAGAGCTCTGTTTATACTTTATAAAGTCTTAGAGTTCAAAAGATACAAATTTTTTCAGGACAAACTCTCTTCAGTTCAAAGGTATACAAACACACGAAACAAACACAAATGCATTCATTCATTTGATGCTAAAAGATATCCTAATGGTTTACCTAGAACAATTCTTAGAGCCAAGAGAATGCTTTCCACTGAAACTGTCCCCTATTCTCACTCATTAAGTTTGCCTTGAAACTCTATGATGGGCAAATATGTAACCTACATATTCCTGCTGTGTAATCAGTTAATATTAAAATGTTACAAGTTTTTTCTTGGCTGTATATTTATGAAGCTATTTTTCACATAAGCAAAAATACTGCTATTTAAAATTAACATACAGGGGCTGGAGCTATGGCTCAGCGGTTAAGCGCTTGCCTCGCATACGTGAGGCACTGGGTTCGATCCTCAGCACCACATAAAATAAAGATATTGTAAAAAAAAAATTAAATTAAATTAAAAAAAATTAAATTAAATTAACATACACACACATGCATACATACTTATCAGGCTAAATAATCTAGTAATTAACTAAATCTTGCATAAACAATTAATAATTATAAACCATATATACCTAGCAAAGAGAGGTCAAATGGAATTACATCCACACTCCAGTGTCACTCCTATTTTAGCTTCTTGACATCATATACGTATTTAAATTCTCTCTGCCTCAGGGTTTCTATCTGGACAATGGGCTTAAGAAAACCTGTCTTCTGGGCTGGGATTGTAGCTCAGTTGTGGAGCACTAGCCTAGCATGGGTGAGGCACTGGGTTGGGTCCTTAGCACCACATAAAAATAATAAATAAAAATAAAGCATTAATAAAAAGAAGCTGGGTGCGGTGGCACAAGCCTATAATCCCAGCACTTTGGGAGACTGAGACAGGAGAATAGTGTGTTCAAAGCCAGCCTCAGCAATGGCAAGGTGCTAAGCAACTCAGTGAGACCCTGTCTCTACATAAAACACAAAATAGGGATGGGGATGTGGCTCAGTGGTCGAGTGCCCCTGAGTTCAATCTCCAGTACCAAAAAAGAAAAAAAGAAAAGAAAACCTGTCTTACTAGGTAGTTGCTAGACTGTGAATATGCATGTAAAGGTTGCTGGCATAGCTAATAAGGAACACCTATTATTTTTACCAATTGTAAATGCTTATGACATTTCAGGAGAGAACAATGATATGATTAGTCCAATTAATGTAGGCATTTGTATTTCTGTTATTATTAAGTATTATCATTAACAACAAAAATAATAACTACTAGACTGTCATGGAAATAAATTATGATTAAAGTAGGATATTCAAATATTTCATATGACAGATAACTATGATATGAATAAAACTGGTACAGAAGAATGAAACAAAAGACAAAGCTTGTCATTTACTTGTATAACCTGGATCAGCTCAGGAAGGTGCACATAAGGTTACATCAATATCAAGTGAAAGAGCAAGGATCATGTGGTGGCCTGGGAGAAAATGGATTTGCTTATGTTCCTGGGTACAAAGAGTGGGAACTGACTGAGAATGATTATCTTCATTCTTTCTTGACAGCTTAATTAAGTTCTCTAATTAGTCACTACATTATCAACTCTGCCTGTGGTCGGACTGGCTTTTTCTCTACTCTGATAACTGGTTAGAAAAATTAGCTAACCTAAATACTGTCTTTCAATTGCAAAGAACATCTTTTCCACCTCTATTGGTGTGTAATTGACAAGTAAAAATTTTATATATGTAGGGTGCACAATGTAATTTTTTGATGTACATATAAGCAGTGAAATGACTACCACAATCTAACCATAGACATATCCATCACTTCACATAGTTAAATTGTGGGGTATATATTTGGTAGGAATATTTAAGATCTATTCTCTGCGCATATTTCAAGTATACACTGTTACTAACTATAGCTACTGTGCTGTATATTAGGTTTCCAGAATTTATTTGTCTTAGAAGTGCAAATTGAACCATTTGACTAATATCTTTCTGTGTTCCTCACAGACTCCTCTACCCTTGGTAACCACCATTTTACTCTGTTTCTAAGTACTTGCCTTTAAAAAATATTTCTAAATATATAATTTCTAAATAGAAGCGCAATCACACAGTATTTTCCATTCTTTGGCTTATTTCACTTAACATAATGTCATTCGAGTTCATCCATTTTGTCACAAATGGCAGGACTGCCTTCTCTTTTAAGGCTGAGAATATTCACCCAGGAATACAAGGTTGGTTTACCTCAAGATGTGCCCTTAGTAAAATTGTGAGGTTGTTGAACCAGAGTTCCACCCCATACAGATCACCATTCTACTGCCAGCGCCTCATGGAATTTCTTTGGAGCTCTCTCTTCCACTCTTTGAGTGTCTCTTATTCTTTTGAATATTAATTATTTCACATTGTCTCAGGCTCTTTGTCTATCCCTTAAGGAAAATAATCACTGAGCATTTCAACCAAAGCATAAAAATCCATACCCTGCTCCACAACAGTTCTTTGACCAAGAGGACTTTAAAGAAAGCAATGCTAACATCATAGAAATCACTTTCTAACTTTAGAATAATAAACAGCAGGAAAGATAAGAAATCACTCTAAGCTCTTTACATCAGATGCAAATCCAGGAAACTATAGTATAATTAAGACCTTGTCATATCCTTTCAATTAATCTTTTCTTAGAATCTAAGACAGTGTTGCTTAACTATTACATTAAATGCAGTAACATATTCATGCCTCTAAGTTTCTATAATCTTGGGAAATTGTGATCATATTTCTAGTCATAGCACCTCACAGAATACACTGTGATAACTTAAAAAATTATTATGGGATTATGTAGATGCCACATTTATTCTTTATTTATTGTAACATTTTCACTAGAAACATTTTTTGTCAAATAGTCTTTCATTCTTGCATTGGTCTTAACTAGAAATTTTGTCATTATTTTTAATGCAACCGTAGACCAAATTTCTGACTCTAAGTCACTACTTTCAAACAACAGCTGTAAATAAGCAGCAAACAACATTTGAAGTAAATTACAGCATTTTAAAAGATATATATTTGGACCGAACTTCATTTTATTCAGAATGGAGTGATTGGCTCATGTGGTCTCTAAACTAAACTCCTCCTTAGGATATCATTCTCCACATTCTCAGCCTCCACTTTCCTGTAAGGCTCACTTTTTGTTGTGTATTGGGGCACAAAGAACACTTACTACAAGAGAATATTCTAAGGATAAATAGGAAGGGTGACCACAATATTTTTGCAAGTAGTACAAGTTATTTCTGTTTTTGCAAGTGTCATCAGAAAATCTGAGTTCCAAGCTGATCTCCAGTGATTCTTAGACCCATGATCAGTTTTCATGACCATGAAATGAAAACAGTAGTACAAAACCTGCCTAGAAGCTGAGAAGACTCAGCTCTATCAAAAGATTTATAAACCATAAATCATTATACAAAAGCAAGGAATTATCTTTATAATGATTGAAATATTTGTTCATTCTCCTTTAGTCCTTCAGTTCTGCCAATATTGCCAGCTGAGAGTTTATTTCTCATGAAGGATTGATAAATCATATCAATATATCCAAATAAGTCCACTTAGTCTTCAGAATCTAATCTTTTAGCCATAATTATTTTGGTCTCCATTAAATCTAAGAATTTAGTGGCAAGGTAACATAACATACACTTTTCAAAATGATTGTAGAGAAACATACTCTACCCTCAAGTTGCTTGCATTGTAGTACTTATAAGATTGATAAACCAAATCACCATTTTACAAGAAATATGGAATCTTGATAAATGCTCCAAATGAAATATCATATTAGTGAAGAAAATCTTTTAAAATAGTAATTATTTCTATTTCAGCAAAAGCAAAATAATATTTTTTAAAATATTTTTTAGTTGTAGATGGACACACAATATCTTTATTTATTTTTATGTGGTGCTGAGGATCGAACCCAGTGCCTCACGCATGCGAGGCAAGCACGCTACCACTGAGCCACAATCCCAGCCCAGCAAAATAATATTTTAAGACCAAGCAGCTTTAAAAAAAAAAAAAAACAGAAAATAAAGAATTGAGAAATGTTGGTCAATTGCACACAAAAAAATGCAAGGGATATTTGAGCATAGGCAAGTTATAAGAGAAGCTTGATGGTAAGAATGAATTTAGGCTTAAGGTAATGTGAAATTGGGCCATGCAAAGGTTTTACTAAGAGTGATATATGATCAATGAGTGATTAATTAGTGCCATTTGGAGGATGGCTTCATCTTAAAGCATTTTAAAATGATCCATACCACCTTCGTTTTTTGGTTTTTGGGGGTTTTTTTCTTCTTTTTTTTTTATTCTGTCCTTGAGAAAGTAACTGTTCTGGTCAAGCAATGGTTTCTCTGAACCTCCAAACTTTTTTCTTCAAGATTAAGAACTCAAACTGGAGAAATCTAAGCTCAGGAATCTTTCAGTTTACTTACATACATCTGTCTCAAAATTAAGAGGTTATGGGCTGGAGATGTAACTCAGTAGTACAGCACTTGCTTAGCATGCTCAATGTCCTAGGTTCAATTCTCAACACCACAGGAAAAAAGTCAAAATTAACAACTCGTGACTTGACTTTATACTAATGCATATTTGTATAGACAATAGCATGTATGTCTTTATCTTTGCAATTAACATATGACAAATATTTTAAGTGCTACAATAGACAATAAAAATAGAAGATTTTCTACAATTTTTCAGTTCTGTTGGGAAGTACAAAATTAGCACAAATACTTTTTTAATAAAAAGTTTAAGCAAATGTACTCAATCAATTGCCAAGTGACAAAATTGATGAAATGATGTATATGCAAGTATGTTCCAGCACCAAAGCACCTTTATGAAATTTTAATATATAGTAAAGTACATACAATTTTAAAAAAGATTACAAATGTAGCAGAAATAGCAATGCTCACCAAATATTCCACTTGGTCTTCTACATTTCCCAATTGCCTTGCAGTTGGGCAGCACCAAGTAACAAATTCTAGTTTAGGCCACCAGTGGAGGGGATTTTGTGTCCATTCTAGGTTAAGGCAGCAAAAAGATGATGTGTGCTTGGCCAGTTTCTGTTCCTATGCCATAGGTTCTTTGCTTTCTCTTCCTCTGTTATGGCAAATCATTCCAGATAGTATTTCTAGAAAATTGTGGCGTCTCTGTCAGCCTTGGTCCTTGAGTGACTATGGAATAGTCATTTACAACTAGGTCCCTCATTCTAGATGGGGGTGTCCATGGACAATAAATAAATTAGTTATGTTAAGTCATTTACCTTGTGCTTTTATTTTTTGTATTTTTAATGGGACACCATAGACTAGCTTATCTTGACTAGTGCAACAAACTAAAGCCATGAAAATGAACAAAAGAAACCCTGACATGAACTGTCAAAATAATTTCAAAGACTCATCTAAACCAGGTAAATCAGAATAATTCTATTTGAATCCATTTTAAAAAAATGGATTCTATTAAACCTATGAGAAACTAAGGCCCAGAAGTAAATAGTTTGGAGAGAAGCAGGAGAGTGAAAAATAAGAGCTGTGAGAGAGTTATCACCTTGTCTTCTCTGTAGTGCATGGCATATTAATCTCTACCAAGACTCAGAAGCTGAACGAAATGGAACAATTTTATCTTTAGCCCTCCTAAACAACAGATAAACATTCTTCCTTTGGCTCCTTAAGGAGGATAACTGCATTAGTTTCGTTTTACTACACAAATATTTAATCCATATGGTCATACCATTAGTTAAAACATAAAAAAGTTTGTTTCATAAGCAATTTTTATTTGTAAAATCAAAGGTCTTTTACTGTTGATTCCCTATTCTCTTTTTATTTTTCTCTCTCCTACTTTTTCCCAAACCACTCAGAATTATTCATCTCTTTTTCAACACTATCCTTTAGAATGGAGATTATACTTTTTTAGCCCCTTAGCTTGCATATCAAAAAGAATAGAAAGGATTGACACCAGGAAAACTATCTGCATTTAAAATTGCAGCAATGCTTTGGTAAAAGAGACAGGAATTTTCAACAGAATTGATTTTTTTTTACTTGCCTTCACATCCAGTCAATGTAAAGTGCTGATGCAAGAAAAATAATATCTCAGTAGTGGTGTGCATATTCCAATACATACCTTTGTTCCTAAGACTTTTGATGTATTCTTGCTTAATTCTTAATTGCAAAGGGTAGCTTTGTTAAAAAACAAATTCCTCATTAGTAGATAAGCAGGTCAGTAGGAGAATATTTAAGATTATGGATAAGGAAACCAGTCTTCATTGTGCAATGATGTTTGGGATCCATGCAGGGTTTTAAAGAATTGGTGCCAAGTCTTAGAAAAAAAATGTAACGAAATTTTATGTAGCATTTAAAAAAATCATCTTAGGAAATATCAACCCACACATTTTCCAAAACCAGAATCTAACCTTTGGAAAGAGCATTAGAGAACTGATGGAAAGGGAAGGCAACAGTGTATTGTAATCCACTTATGGCAACCACTTTCACAAGCATTATTGCATTTGGTCACATAACAAAGGTTGAGATAGGTGGATGCTACATGTATCCTCATTTTGTAGACAAGAAAGTTGAAACCTATAGAGGGTAAATAATTGTTTAAAGAGTCATTCAAATAGTGAATGCTATCCAAAGCCCACGTTTTTTACTGTAACTTATAGGATATCAACTCCTGTTAAAACAAAGAAAAGAAGGAAGGAAGGAAGGAAGGAAGGAAAGAAGGAAAGAAGTAAGGAAGGAAGGAAGGAAGGAACTCATTGAAGGTACCTTCTGCACACACTATCTGTGCTATTCCTCAAAGGAATAATCTGCATAGGACTGAAATTAGTGATGTTGAATATCAGTGACAGAATAACATGTTTTAGCATTATCTCTTAAATATACAGATCTTTAAAAAATAAATACAGTCTTTTTGTTATTTTACTATCCATTCTTTCTGTCTGCAAAGTATGTGTGTAAGTATAGGACATTAAGGCAGGCAATTGAGAATATAAAATATTAAAGAATGTGAGAGCCATGTTTAGATGAGTGCAACGGAATGCCAAACTTCTGAATTGTTTCATCCATTCAGCATTATTCCTACCCAATCATAACACATTGCCTGGAAGCTATACTCACAGAAATTCTCACTAGCAGAGTTCCAGATTTTATTTTGCTAATGAGGAACATGTTCAAGAGATTTTGAAAGTAGAGAAAAAGAAAAAAAATTATTTTACTCCAACAATAGCTGGCAGGCAGGTGTCAGATGTGAACTTTGTATGGGCTTCAGGAATTCTGAAAATTACCAACTTCAGTGCTCAAATAGCCAAGATCAGCAACAGTTTCCTGTGATTTTTACATTTTTTAGTCTTCTGAGAGTTAATGGGAGTCTTCTCTGATCACTGTCTCCTAGGCTTTCCAATGCTATGCAAGCACCTAATTTCCTGAAGTTAATTACTTCTGGCTTGAAATATTAATAGTGATTCTATTTTCCCAACTAAACTCTGATAAATGCAATATACCCAATAAGAACTCATTACCAGACTCTCTGGAAGACTTATTTTAACACAGGCTTGCCCAGAGGCAGCTAAAAAGTGTGGATGCTTTAGACAGACTTACAGCACTACATAGTAAAAAGTGCTTCATAATAACTCTGTTACAAAATTGCATGTCCAGTCTTTAAAACTACATTAATTCTCATTTCTTGGATTATATGGTTTGGGGAAATGATAATAACTTGACATGGTACAAAACTGGGAGTCTTACTAAATAAAGTAGAATATGATAAATACTTAACAGCTTGGAAAAGTTAGGGATCTCAATTGAGGAGTTAGATCCACTAAAGAAAAGGGTATGAGTACTCTAAGTTCCAGGAGAGAGGCAGAGTCAAGGGATCATTCTAAATGGTAGGAACAGGCAAATGATAGAGAAGCCACCAGGTCTCAATGGAGGCAGTCTATCATTGTTAGGGAGACGTAAAGTGGCACTAGTGAAAGGATTATGACTAACCAATATCTGCTTGAGTTTTAAATCAGGTGTATGACATTGCTTTACCCACTGCACAGTGCTCTTCTAAGAATAAATATCCAGGCACCTAATATGCATAAAGTCAACAAATGTGGCATACATTCTACATAAAATCTTATAGGTTAGTGGCACCGGTCTATGACAATCGTTAGGATTTGTGGAAAACTTTTAGTTCTCTCAACCATCCAAGTTATCACGAGTGAGCTGAGTTTTAACACCACTACTAGTTCTTTTCTCTATAGCACACTGCTGACCTTACTGAAATCATGTATTCTCTAAGATACAGGGTTAACCATGAAATGCTTAGCAAAACAAACAATGCATACCTTATATCCATATACCAGCCATTACAGAAGTCAAAATAACAAGTCTGTACTTATAATCACTGAAGGTATGCTTAAACTCTAAATCTCTAAATAATAAAAACCCCAAATGTGGTTTCCTTATCTTGAAACAAATGTCATCCCTTTTCCTCTCTGTCTTCTACTCTTTCTCATTTTAAAAATCTTTTGCATATGAAATAATATATTAAATGTTATATAGCACTCAGATAAATCTCTCTAGCTTACTATCAAGTAGAGGAAACTGCAAATAAATGCTATAATATTACAAAATCTACTTTTAATTCCAAAATGAAGGGCAATGGTAAAGTAACACAAGAGCCTAGAGGGTAGGATCTCTTTGGACAGAGAGGTCTTTATTAATTTGACACTGACTAGAGTCTAAACTAAGACTAAGACAAGTGAAGGACAGAGGCAAACAGAAAGTATGTATTTTAGGAATTGAGAACTTTATACCCCAAATCCTGTAGGCTGGACATGTAGAACAAGAAATTCATGTTAGCTATTACATGGTACAAATGATTAATGCCATACAAAAGATTTCTATAATACAAGAAAAATTAGATTTCTAATTTTGTTATTACATTAGGGAATACCTTTATGGGGGAAAAGTATAATCTACCAGGAGTTTCAAGTTTGAAGTTTTAACCTCTTGAATTTAAGAATTCTACTAACTTGATGTGAATCACATTGTACAACAAACTAGTTTCTCAATCATAAAATTGGAATTTAAAAACATTATCCATATAAAAATGCTACAAGCAATAAGTCACAACACTATATAAGAAGAGTTAAATGCTGCCTAACAGTAAAATATCAGGATAAATTAATGCCGTTGAACTAGGAAGCGTAGATACAAATAGTACAGACCTAAGGCTTACCAATAATTCCATAAGAATGCAAAGTAAGAATAAAAGTAATATAATTTGTGGTATTCTAATTACTTAATTTATCATCATATTTTGGGGGCCTAAAAATGAGAATTTTTTTGGAAATAGAAATTGCAAGTCATCTTTTTTTAGAGATCTTCTAATTTAGTCTACTGAATTTAAATGGATCTGCATTCAAAAATCTCAATGGAATGTCAAAAACATATATATATTTAAAATACTAAATGAACACCTTATAAAATCTATACCAAGAACTAAAATAATGGTTCCAATCCTTACCTATCAAAAAATACTTATCATTGACACCAAATGTCTTTTACTCCAAATTTAGCATTTTCTTCCTATATTTGTTACACATACTCCTTCAGATAGTATGTTTGAAATAGCACCACAACTTTTTCTACCTTGGACTAAATAACAAACCCTCTCTTTAAAATAAATCCTGTCCCTTAATTTAACAGGGTGAAAATTCTATTTTTTTAAAGAATTTTTTAGTTGTAGATGAACACAGTATCTTTATTTTATTTATTCATTTTTATGTGGTGCTGAGGATCGAACCCAGTGCCTCATGCATGCGAGGCAAGCGCTCTACCACTGAGCCACAGCCCCAGCCCGAAAATTCTATTTTTATAGACTATTATATACCATTGATATTTGCACCTACTTCTGATGAAAATGCTTTGAGAATATGTGTGTGATCTGAGTGCATATTGTTTTCCAGAAAATCATTATGCATTCCTGAGTTGTGGATAAACACCACATAAGATACAAGCATGACAATCTGCTTTAGCAAGCTATAAACCACAGAAGTCAAAATATTTTAAAGTATGTATGCATATTTACATATTTGCATGTTTTGGAACCATTTTATGAAAAATGAAATGATTCCATAATCCCTTGGATTCAATAATATTCACTTAATATTCATTGAGCAATATACCAGGTATGAAGCAAAAAGTTATAACTCCCTCCTACCCAAACCAATTGATTATGTTCATTTTATTTCTTACCAATAGCTTAGTCCCTATAACATTTCCATGATTTATTTTAGGACCAGTGATTGTTCAACCCATTTTGACATGTCTCAGATAAGAAGCATGTGCATGAAACAAATGCATAGTTACTACTTGAAAAACATGGAATTAAGATAATAATCAAGTCCAATATTCCCTAAACTTATCTAATGTAAAAAGAATCTCCTGACCCTTTTTCTGGAGACTATCTAGGGTAAGGGCCAAGAGTTAGTATTGGAAAGTTTTCAGGTGACTCAAAACAAGAAACTGGAAAACATTGGTTCAGACTAAGTTCAATTCTCCCATTCATTTATTCATTCATTCATGTAATCTCTCATTCATTATTTTATTCATTCAACTAAGCATACTTGTATGCTGAATGTAACAGGATAAATAAGATATACTTCCAGCCTCATAAATAAATGCAATGGAATGAGATAAATGCTTGGTTGTAAGTATAGATTAGTTCTATTTCTGAACTGGGAACACACAGGAAGGAGTTGTCAAGTTTGCTTACATGTTGGGTAAAGGTCAGTTCTGGCTTCATAAAGAAAACCACATGTAACCAAGTCTCGGATGAATAGGTGTTCTCTAATACAAAACTGAAGAAGGAATACCCTAGTAAGAGCAGCAAATGCTGTCATCATTGTGCAGAAGGTATTGCCTGAGTATAAAATTAAAAGACAGATATTTTTGAAAACTATTTAGAAAAATTAATGAGGCCCAAACTAAACTGAAGCAGTGGGAAACAGAGTAGAGAAGAGGGGAAGAACAAACAATCTTAAGAAGGATATTTTAGACATAGCAACTGATTGGACTGGGGATGAGGGAAAGAAAGGAAATAGGAGAATTGAAAAGCCCCCAATCTACATAAGTCAGATATAGAGAGTGACACTATAAGGTTTGGGAAAAGACAGAAGTTTGCACATGTTAAGTTGGGAAACATACAAGTAAATCTATTAAAGACTTGAATACGTAAGCTTAGAACCCTGGAGAGAGTTCTGAGATTTAGAACTTATTAGAAGCTAATAACAGGTGAATACAGTGACTAATGACTTAGGAGTGGTTAAAATCATACAAAGTATCTTATGCTGTGAGAAGCAGACTAAGAACAGAACTTTGGAGAGACTTTATATTTCAGGCATGATCAAAAAGAGAGAGAGACAGACACAGAGACAAGAGGAAAAGAGGAGAGATTTCAGGGAAGTTAAGGGAAGAAAATCTATTAAAAAAAAAAATGGGTCCTCATTAGCACCTGACTCAAATACATCAGTAAAAGACCAAAAAAAAAAAAAAAAATCAGGTTTCCAGTTGAGAGGTAGATGGTTAAGAAATGGTGTGAGTTTAAAAGGAATAGCAGGTTAACTGCCAACAGGATAAGTAGACTATATGGTCTCAAATCCAATTAGTTAAGGAAGAAATATATAGATGGATGATCAAATTATGTCTTTTTTAAAAAATCAGATAATCTCAAAATTAGATTTTGAAATATCATCTGATTAATATTTTTTTTTGCCCCAATGCAGAAATTCCTCCAAAAGTTTTCTTTACAGGTAATTACTCAACCCTTTTTCTTGAATATTTATAGGAATAAGCAGCTTATTAACTCAAAAGATAGCTCATTATACTTGTTTTCAAAGTATCAGATATATATAGAAAAATACATATATCATGATGGTGAATATTCATAACACATCTGTGTAAGCCATATCTAAACTAAGAAACAGGTATTACAAGCAATACAGAAACCCACTCTGCCCCTTAGAAGAGTAACTGCTATACTGACTTTTAAATATATAAATTAGTTCTATTTCTGAACTGTGTATAATACTTCAATACATACCCTGCTGTGTTTGACCTCTTTCTTTCAAAATTATGTTTGTGAGAGTCACTGTTATTATATGTGGTTGATATTCACTCTATTGCTATAATTGTATAATAGTTCACTGTGTGAATATCCCAATTAATTTACTTTTTATTCCATTGATGGACATTTCTTTTTGGTACTATTAAAAGTGGAGTGCTTTGAACATTCTAGTATATCTTTTGGCATATACACACACTCATACACACAAACATATTTTCCTGCATGCACACCTAGAAATAGAATTTCTGGGTTATAGGATATGTATTGTAGATACTGCCAAAATTTTTCCGAAGATATTATTCCAGTTGTTACAATTTATATACCTACCAGTAGATAAAAAGAATTCCAGTTGCTTTACATCCTTTATCAATATGTAACATTTTCTTTCTCATTTTAGCCATTCTAGAGAATAATGGTATTATCAAGGTTTAATTTAATTTTCATCAATATGATAACTAATATAGCTTGATATATATGTTTGTGTATATACATATACACACATTTGAATATTCTTTTATGTGAATACTGTTTGTTCCTTATATAAAACACCATAAGTCATATAATACAGTTAATGATCACTTACATTTAACATATATTTACAATCTCCAGCATTCTTCAATAGTCCAACATTTTCATGATTCTCTTCATTATCTATCATTCTTCTTCTTATTAAAAACTTCCTTTTTTTGTATTCCTTTTAGTGCAGGCCCCATAGTGATGAATTTCTCCAGTTTTTGTTTTGTTCTCAGATTTGAGTTGTTTTTGTTTGGTTTTGGTTTTGGTTTTTGTCTTCCTTTTTAATCAGAAAATATTGTTGTTTCTGTATTTTTGAAGGGTATATTTTTACTAGTTACAAAACTGTAGGTTGACAGTTATTTTCTTTCAACATTCAACATCATATTTGCGGTCTTGCTTTCCATAAAAAGTCAGTTCTCACTCTGATTTTTGATCTTTGAAGGTCTGAGATCTTTTTATTTTTACTTCCTTAAGATCCTTTTGATTTGATTTTACCATGATGTATTTATGAATGTTTATTTTTATCCTACCTTGGTTTTGCTAAGCTTCTTGAATCTGTATATAGGAATACTTCTAAAATTTTGGAAAATTTCTGGCTTTAACTCTTCAAATAATGTATCCCCCCATATGTTCTACCCTCTTCTCAAAAGCTTTAACTTTACATATATTTAAAGGTTTTTTTATAACTTGAATGCCTTTAATACAATACTTGAAAATTTTCCCTATGCTGTATTTTGGATATTTCTAGTTCACTAACCTTACATTCTAATGACCCAACCTATTATATTTCAAATAGATTTTTTTCAGTTCAGGAAAAAAATATTTTTTTAATGTATCCCCAATCCCTGATAAAACTTTCCATTCATTCAATTCTTTGGTTCATCTTCCTTTTTATTTCCTAGAACATATTAATCAATCACAGTTTTTTGAAGTTGTTGCCAATTGTCTATAATATCTGGATATCCTACTTGTCTGTTTCATATACACATCTTTTGTTTCACCTACTTGTATGTGAAATTATCCTTTTATTACATGACATAAATCATGTATAGAATAACCAGAGACTTTCCAAATGATGTTATCTTCCACAAGATCAGGGTTCTTCTTTTCAAGTAGGTTGAGAACTAGGTTTCAATTTTAGGATGTCACCTGCCTCTTGTTTCTCTCTATGCCTAAGCCATGGCACACCCATGGCACACACCTGAAAACCTTGTATATATCTATCTTCTCAATCCTGAAAGAGTATAAAAGGCACTTTTAGAAGTTTTCAGTTGATTTTCTTATAATTGGGCCCAAACAGCTACAAAATTTGACAGATGTTTTCAAGAAGAATTCAGCCTTGTGTTTGAGTCTAGTGTCTCCCTGGTGCCAACTTTGTTTCCTATCAAAAGTCAGCTGAGGTTTTCATTTTGCCTTGTAGAAGCATTCTGACTAGTCTTCCAGCTTCCTGTGCAGCCTCAGAACACAGCAAGCATCCCATGGAGACAGCTGACTGTGTTCAAGATCCCTCAGATCTCCAATTTGTCATACCAGCATTGAACAATCACTAAAAGTTGTGCTGGTTTTTCTTAGTCCCCAAACAGCTTCAGGCTGGGCCAAGTCCAATCCTTAGACCACACAAAGAATCAGCAAATGCTCTCAGGGAAAGAAAAAAATGACAATCAGCAGCAGCCATAGAATGGTTTCCCTTCTGAAATTTTAGTACATTTAGTCTTTGCTGCTTTCACAGCTTTAGGAACTATAGCTAATTTATTTGTCATTCTAGGTACTGCAACAAAAAAATTAAATTGCCATGACCTACTTGAAGTAAAAAACCATTATATTTTAATAGTTTTCATTGGTTTTCAAAACTTTTATATTAAAACAAATGAGTTTCCTGTATTTTTATTGTCTTAATTTTGAAATCTGAATCAGCAGAAGTATTTTACTTTCATCCATTCCACATTTCCTTATCTATTTGAAGAATTCTCTCTTTAAGTCTTCTTTTCTGCCAGGCTGAATATCAAAAAATTCCTAAATTTATATTTCATGCTTAAATTATTTGCCATCCTGATCACCATCCTCAGGAAACATTCCCTTTGTGGATGCTTCTCTTATTTTGAAAATGAAAATAAATATCCTAGCTGGGTGCAGTGGCGCAAGCCTGTAATCTCAGCACTTAGGGAGGCTGAGACAGGAGAATTGTGAGTTCAAGGCCAGCCTCAGCAACGATGAGGCACTAAGCAACTCAGTGAGACCCTGTCTCTACATAAAACACAAAAAATAGGGCTGGGGATGTGGCTCAGTGGTCGAGTGCCCCTGAGTTCAATCTCCAGTACCAAAATAAATAAGTAAGTAAGTAAATAAATAAATAAATAAACAAATATCCTGCATGTTGTGTTTAAGCCCAATGAAGGAAAAAAATAAAATCATGAAAAAATTAATACAGATACAAAGGAAATTATTGGCTGTTTTTAAAATCCTATGAATAAAAGAACAAAAAGTACATAATCAAAGATAGATATACAACTATACAAAACTTAGACAAGAAGAATGAATGAGCTGATTTAAAAACATCTCATGAAAAATGCCAAAATAATGAAAAGAACACTTTATGTTTTAAAAGTTATGTTTTAACAAATTACTTCAGTTCGTTTTAACAACTTCATCACATTTTATTCATGAGTTAACTTGAATAATTTATGTGATTTTTGACCAATATCAAAAATGTAATTCATGGCAGAGACTTTCTTGGTTTAGATGCAGATAATTAGTTTGCACAACTATGTATACGGCATTGCCAAAATAGTACCAAGTAATAATTTTAAATTCTTATAAAAATTTAGCTGGAGAGAATGCTCTTCTAAAAGCAGAGACATTCTTTTTGGGTGTGTGAGAGAGAGGGAGAAACAGAGTACATGCATGCATTAGCACATTGGTTTAATGATAAAGACACAAGGTCAAGCCCCCTTCTTTCTCCTCTTCCCAAGAACAGAACAATGATAAACATTCTTATGGTGGCATTTCCTCCTCTTCTCCCCATTTCTGTCCAGAGTTCTAAGCTTCATAACCCAGACACACAGAGTAGACTTGGTGAGGTCTGGGACCAGCAAGAGTTTTGGATATATGTTTGCTTCCCTTGACCTTTTTATGATACTGGTTGGTGTTAGGAAGACACACTTAGGCAGAGAAGGGGTGCAGGGCAACTTGAACCCCACTAGATCAACATGCCAAGCTTAGCATAGGCAAGAAGGGAAGCTCTGGTGGAGGCAACAGATTTTGTCTCTTCAGCAGAGAAGTCCTTTTATATGAAATGGAGTCCCTCTATACCTCTGTTCAGGATGCAAGGGGAAGCAGCCTCCCTAAGGAGCAAGGGCCTCAGGATTTGGCTCATGTCATCTGAGAATAGCATCTGTTATCATTTACTGGCAAGGAGGTAGAGAGAAGCCTAGGGGTCAAGACACATACTTTCCCTGACACACATACTCAGAAAATGTATACAGATACTCCCTTATGACAGTTATATGTATGTGAAACAAAACACACACACACACACACACACACATTCTTAATACAAAAGCTTAGAGACACAGCAGGGGGACAGGAAGACTCAAGTTACTTATTAATATGGTCGATATTTAACAAGCAGACTAAATTCTGAAAATATGTAGCTCTCTACCTCTCTCCCCCATAAGAATCAGATATATATGTAACTGATTCTTTCTCATTAGTGTACTTATGATAACATTTGGCACTTGAGATGTCTGGCTACTTTGAGCTTCTAATACTATATTTGTTTCTCAGAGCTGCTGGTGTCTGAACAATGCAGATACACTTGCAGTTATTTGGGTTTAAAGAAGAAGGATATAAATATGGTAGTTTTGTGTTGCTTCTAAAAATTTCTCTGCAAATAAATATCATTTAAAATGTTAACACATTTAAAGAAAAAAAGTAGCAGTCAGAAATCTTAAATTGAGAAAGCAAAGACCCCTTTACCTGTAAGTAAGAAAAGTAATGGTTTAAATTTAAAACAAGTATTTCATTCCACATTTAAAAAGAAGATTAGGAAGAGTTACACAATCCACAATCTACTTAAATTTATGGTAAAGGAAAGTGAGAGTGGAGATGACTTGGATACCTGCCACTATTAAAATGGGAAAGAGACAAGAAAGGTGAAGTTGGAGATATAACATGTTTCTCTAATTTCACAAGACTGCATGCTTGCTGTTCTGCCAATGTTTAATATTTCCTCAAAGTGAGATACAGATGAGGCTCTCTTGTCCAAGAAATTAGATGGGTCCAAACTGCCACTAGGAGAAAAAGTGAGCTATTTACAAACATTCCAAAGATTGAACTAATGCAGAGTGCACAATCTGTTGCCTGGCACCTTGTAAGTGCTCATTACTATTAATTGCATTGAATATGAATGGAACTATGGGTTCACTAAAAGCATGCTTCCTGAGTTAGGAGGCCTGAGCAAATGGGGCTAAAAATTAACTCACACATTCAAAGCCATCTATTTTTAAAATGCACGATAAGCAACACAGGAAGCTTTTACAACTAGCCAGCAAAATCTGAGCTTTCAATCAACAATTTCTTTCACTGAAGGTGTGGAGCATGGAACAGATCCAGAAGCACAGATGGTGTTTTACATCTGCACATGCAATTTCCTTTTTCTCCATTTTTATATAAACCTCTATCTTTTTTCTAAAAAAGAATGATAGAATTTGCCAGTAAAATGTAGCACTACTTATTGCCTCTGGAAATGTTACTCACCTCCATTTCACATTTTTAGCAACAATTTAACAGTCTTTAAGTACATGTAGAAAGATGAGAGAAAGGATGTTATAAACTCCCATTTATCATATCCTGATATGATCCAATTCCTCCAGAGAGCTAAACTTTTCCAACATTTAGAATAAATGCCCTCCCTCATCGTTATCCCTTTTTCCTAGGATTAATGCTAACTTTTCATAGATGTTAATTTCAAAATGAATCTTAAAGATGATGTTATTGCAGTCTCCTCCTCAAGATATGAGGAATGAGAGGCAGTAAGGCTGGTGAACTGCTCAAGATCTTTGCTGGTTAGGGTACAGAAGATAAAAAAAAGTCCACCTGCATCACAATCCACAATTACAGAGGCAGAGGTAAGAAGATCAACACACCATATCTCCAAGAACCCATTTCTAGGATTTCATCAGGATGCAAATCTCTTCTCTTTGTAAAGCAAGCCAGATTCATTGAAGTCTGACCTTCAAAATCTAAGGGTGTTTAAAAAAAAAATAAAAACCAAATATCATGTTTCATGATCATATATCATTCAACTAAAAGGTAATGATGCATTAAAGCAATATTGAATGGGAAGAAATTCCTGATAACCAAATACAGAACCAAATACTAGATTTGCAAATTTCGGTAAGAGTATAACTAACAAAATTACAACATAAACTAGGAAAATGTTTTAAAAGGAATGGTGAGCTCACCTTCAGAAAACCACTGTATTGCAATAAGATCATTTGACATATCCTCTTATTATCATACTGATTCCTCTGGCCCAGACCTCTCCTTTGTGCTCCAGAATTTAAAAAGTACCTCCCCAATATCTCCATTAAACTATGTCAAAATCTCTTCATTTCCATTATGTCAAACACCAAATTCACAGCCAAAGACATTGTCAACCTGTTGCCCTTGTAGTGTATCCTGTTTCAGAGAATGCCACTAATATCAGGGCATTTGGATATTCAGAAACCTAAATAGTATATGAAACCTTCTCCACTCAGCCCCATATATAATCCTTTGCCAAATCCTATCCCTACACTCCAACCCCCAAAACCTGCCAAATTTCCTCTACATCCATAACCACTGCCCCTGTTCACATTGCACCTTGCTTCTCCCATGGATCTTCCACTGGCTTCCTAACATCTTTGCATATATGCATTCTTGTACTTAATTCCCCCTAGAACTTAGCTCTCCAGAACAGTGTTTTGGTAAATACAAATCAGTTCATGTCACTCTCCTACTTAAAATCCTTCATTGGCTTCCAAGAGCTTTATGATAAACTCCAAGTCCTTTAAAATCCCTTAAATTCCATAAAATGGCCTACTAGGAGTGAGTGGCCCTAATGACCTTTTGGGTCCCATCCCCTTATCATGTACATTCCTTGTAGTTTGTTTCAGCCATTCTAGACTCATAGTCCCCTGTCCACCTCTGATCCTTTGTACCATGTTTCCTCAGACTGAAGTATGCATGCTTCTACCCACCTTCTGTTCTGTTCATTCCTCTCAATCCCCAAGAAACTTTCTTAGGGAAACCTTCCATCTTGCATTTTCCCACAAGACTAGTCCTTGGTACTGTGACTACTTTTCTAATGTGTATCCCTTATTATATATATATTTCTATTTATTCATTCATCTCACTAGCACTGAGGACTGGAGGACACATATACATACACACACACACATACACACATATATATACACATATATAAATAAATATATTGATAAATAATTGTTATCTATATATAAACATACATGATGTATATATATACATTTATTGAATGTACATACATACATGTTGTGTGTGTGTATATATATATATACACATTTATTGAATGAATTAATAAGGAGGAGGGGTAGAGAAAGGGAAGGAGAGAAATAGCAGAAGGAATTTATAAGACAACTAATTATGAGCTTACAAAGTTCCACTTGATGCATAACTGTTAGCTTGGATAATTGTGAGCTAGTATGATATATATTAGATCAAAGACAAGTGTCACACTTGGACCAAGTCAATACAAATTATACAAGCTTCAGTCAGTTTTATAGCTCTTTCTCAGTGGTAACAATGATTTCACAAGGAATCTTGAAAACTCTCAGATGAAAAAACATCATTCTTAGCCTTTTTCTTGAGTTCAGTAAACATTCTCAAATGTGGCATTAAAAATGACTTTCCAGTTCCAATCCAAGTCTTGGAAAGATGCATGTATACTTCCAAATCTCTATCATTAAAGTGCCTACTAACTTGCAGTGTACAATGTCAACAGCTCTAAAGCACAGTTGCTCCAGAATTTGTGTGTATGAGTATTTGATCTGTAGAGAATGGAGAGGAAAAGGCCACATGGGAAGTGATGGAAGGAGAGATGAAAAAAAACAATGTTACTCCCCTTAAATTACTTAGGAAAACAGTCAAGAAAATTATTGTGGTTCATAAATTTTTTCTGATGCCTTCTTAATAGCAAAATACTCAAAATTCAGAGGCAGTCTAACAGGTCACATGTAATTATGAGAAAGAGATAAAACAATGCCAATGAAATGTAGAAGAGCATTTTATTTGATTAGGTGACATAGTACACTGATATAATTTAGCCCCCATTGAAAGTTTTCTGAAATTGAAGACAATTTCTAAGACACTTTTAATGTACTTCAAGTAGAACCTACACCATGAATTTAAAGCCACAAATAATTCATAATATCTGGGAGGACAAGGTATAATCCATATTTATAAGTTTTATAGACAGGATTTGCATTCCTCATTTGGTTTTGTTGATGCTCTGCTAGCCATATTTTTTTGTGTGGAGATCTATGTGAGGTTGATTTATGAGCACAGGCTGTGCATAAGAAACTGCTTTACAGAACAAGAAGAAGAATCCTAGCAATTTAAGAAACCACCATAAACACAGATACCAGTGTCCATGACTCAGCTTGCTACCAACTCTTGCCACAGGTGCAGAAGGAACACAGCACTAGGGCAAGAACTAAAACAGATCTGGGAGATGTGCAATCTAGGTAAAAGTTTTATATCTAGGTTTAGAAAATCACAAGGAATCCAATAAATCTACAAATATCTCCTGATAACCAGGTAAGACAACAGAAAAGAAAACTAGCTGCTCTCAAGCACATGTGATATAATTGAGGAGATAAACATATCTCATCATAAGATAATCGTTTTGAAATTCTGTTTTTCCATTTATCTTATAGCATCTATATATGGGTGAAAAGAGAAGCATCAGGAGGTTAATTTCTACTTTTCAAAGAGATTTTGCTGTTCACAATTTAAAACAAAACTATTGAGGTAGGGAACAAAGTTTTGGAAGTCAGGAATATATTTGAAGAAAATGATGTTAATGAAAAACTAAACTATGTATATAATTCCCACTTGAATTGTTTTATTAAGTCCAAACATCAATAGAATATCTGCTGACATGAGTTATTTTTCTCCCCAAAGAGGGAAGTTATTATTTTATTACTTAACATTCTTATATGTAAGTCTGCTTTTGGGTATCTATTCAGTAGGCATCCTCTTGCTCATCTTACAGAAGTGTACATAAAAGGTAAAGTAACCTGCCGAGAGCTAAACAGTAAATCAGTATCCTATTCTAGAATTAGAATTTTCAGTCCCTTATTATTTAGTTGGATACATGACTTTGAAACTATGATACTTTCTGTTTATAACTAATACCTCTAATAATGTCCAAATGTTTCTCTCTTCTTCCTTCAGTTCTGACAGGACAAGCTTATAAATTTTTGAGCACTTCAATTTGATTGGATCTTAAATATAGATTAATGTGGCGACAGTAATAATTATTGAAGAAATGACTGTTGGCAGAGCATTTAAAAACTGCTTAATTTTCTGAGCTCATTTCTGCTACATACCGAACAGTGATATGAGAAAAACAAGCAGTGAACTATGTAGAAAATGAACAGAGGACATGATGGAATATTTCAATCAATCAGTAAACAATATTATAATCATCTCTTTCACTTATTGAGAATTAACTATTCCAAGGAACACATATATCATCTCCAGAACTAACAACAAAACTGTAAGGTGGGCATTACTATATTCATTTAACAGACACCAATATTGTGACTCAGAGAAGTTTATTGGCCCAAGGTCACCTATCTAGTAAGTGATAAGAACTGACCCTTCTTTCCATCCCCTTGCTCGCACCTGTCCTCAGGCCCTTGTCATTTCACACGTGCCATTTTGCTATATTCCTGTAATCTGTATATATACCTTCACTGCTCCACTATTGCATATTAGTGCTTTTGCCATTTTGATTAGTGTCAGTCCCCTGACCACCCATGCTGTTTCATCTTCTGCACCTATGCCTGAATAGTCTCCTTGTTTCTCAACGATTCCTAGTCTTCCTTTAACACTCAGCTTAGGAATCTCTTCTCTGAGGCTTTCCTAACCCCAGCCTAACAAAGCTGATTGCATCTTTTTCTGGAGCTAATGCCTAACCCCAATAAAGGCTGAGCTTACTCACTATTTATGGTTACATGTACAGATTCCTCTTGAAGACTGATTGCTTCTTGAAAATAAGAACTGTGCTTCAATTATCTTTTCATCACCAGTACCTAGAACCATTCCTGAAACTTAGCTGGTGTTCAAGAGAGAAAAATACCTATGCTGTATTTTTAAATATAATTTTTAAAATGTTTTTAAAATTAAAATTTGAAATACCTATGCTAGAATTTTTAAATATTACAAACCAGATAGTTTCATACTGCATTTTATTTAAAATTAGATTGGCTACCCTTTCACTTGTTGTTCATTTCCCCTGTTGTATTTATTAATTATCAAATATATTAGTTGGTTTGAACAACTGCTCTCTCCCTTGTAGTCCATCTGTGCTTTCTTCTCAATAATGTATTGAAGCCATAAGTGCTGGATTTATTGCCTCAGTGATTTCCATGGCACAAATTGTGGTTTCACTACAGCACTGAGCAGAAGGGAGAGCTAATGGGCAAGGCAGAAAATGCTTAATCAATATCACTCATGGCATACGTTTAAAACCCTAAACCCCCAAGCAGATTTTGAAAAGGGCTACAATCAAGGAAGTCTTTAGGAATGCATTTACTACACTATGAAGTTGAGAAATGCTTTTTTTGCCTACCAGATTCCTAATTACCCCACAAGCCTCTTAGGGAGACACTGAGCCTATGGATAATGCAGCTGGACCACAGAAAAGAATCCCTTGCAGGGAAGAGACAGGAATGTATGGTTTCCAGGAAGGGCCTTTCCTCCTAAAAATGTGTACTTTTTTAAAAAAGAAAATGCTGATTCTACATTAGCTCAGAGAATTTCAGAATTTTAGTGTTGAAAGAAATCTTAAAGATTAGGTATCAGCCTTGGGACTGGTGGGCATGCCCTAAACTGGGTGGAAGACAGACCACAATATTTTGAGTCAAGAGACAGACCAGATTTTTTTTGAGTAGGAGTCATTCACCTCCTATATTAACTGCATCAATGAAATTACTTGCTCATGAGGAGTTAAACAGAATGCTGAACTGGGCAGGCAATTCTGCTATAGTTGTGTGTTCCATCAGAAGCCACCTGTTTGTTCTGACAATAAAGCAGGTGTTCACCTAAGGGTCAGGAAAGACAAGTGTGATCAGGGGACCACTAAGCATCTTAGTATAAAGACTCCTGCATTATTAAATTTCATGAACTTTGAATCTCTCTAAATACCCAGAGTCTATCTAATTTATAAGAGAAAGATTATTTCTCCAAAACAATGTTGTTAATGTCCTCAAGTAGAAAGAAGTCTTAGCACCATGATATAAATATAAGGCACATAGATACCTTTTCAGTGAACACAATGTGAGGATGAATCAGTTAATAGAATGGTTAAGAAATAGGCTCAGCACTTTCTTTGATGTTCTTTCCACAACCAGGAAATATGATCTCAATGCCAAAAAAGTAGAGCCCTATTTTTCATTCCACCTCCATTCCTAAAACAGAATGACTCTACCTCATGTGTTACTTTTCATTGTCTACCTCAAGACAACATTGTCACAATACTCTTATAACTTTAGCATTTGATTTACATGTGATATGTTCTTAATTTTTAAAATTTGTATGTTCTTCGTTAATATTGTATAATTCTTCAGGAGATAAGAATTATTCAGATACTAGATAGTGACAGCAGTTCAACAATAAGAACCTAGTGCATTTATTAAGCAACTATATGACTTCACTCTGCCCTGTAACTTGTATGTGTATCAATTTCATGTCCCTTAATAAAAAAATTAAGAAACCATTAAAATGAATAAGCCATTCAAAATACATTAGCTCTCCCCAAAAGGCATTTGGAATGGTTCCAATTATATATTTTCAAGAGTTTCATTTACTTCCAAGAGCTACAAAAATTATATTTAAATGTAAATAACTGAAGCAAATAAAAACATAAAGAAAGAATAATAGAGGTAAGAAAAGTCAATTCAGTTTTCTCTTAGGAAGAAAGAAGGACATGGTCAATTCTGTTGAGAATTAGTTTCCAAAGTCAACAATGTCAATTCAAGGAAGAGTTGTCTTATTGTGGTCACATTTCTTAGGGAGAAGGTAGAATCAGGAGTTCAGGGTGTCCTTCTAAGTAAGCCAAAACATGATAAACTAAAAGCATTCTCCTTTTGCACCTATACTCATAACTAGTCTCAAGTTTAATTATTGTTTTTCAACTTTGCATTCTCATATTCTGAATGATGACACCATCTCAGACACAGTAGGCACTCTACCCCCATACCTATGGTTCCTTAAGTTGTCCTCAAAACATTTGGTACAATTCTGTGACCAGAGCAAGAATTCCACAAATATTTATTGATGAAGAAGGGGAATAGAAAGAAAAGGCCAAAGATGTTCCTACTGAGAAAAGGTCACTAATCATTATCTAGTTGCATAATTGTATATTACCTCATAGAGTATCAGAATGCTATTATATATTTTAAAATTAAATCTGAAAGGGAGAATCAGATATTAAAAGATTAAGTTAAGCATTGTTTATTATTCTACTCTAAGTTTTATTCAAGCAAGAACATCTTTAGCCATGAGAAAATAAAAAATAATTTTGCTCCCTTAGATTGCATTGCCTAATCCTTATTAGATTTCCTTAATCATATATTTTTGCAAGACTCATGATCAGTTCTTCATTTCAGATCTTGATACTTTGATAACAAATGATACTTTGATACTTTCACAGTAGATACTTAATAACAAAGTTAAATAGAATGAAAAATGCTGAATTGTTAATATCCCTAAAAGATTAAGCATTTTCAGAGAAGTCTATATCCCATACAGAATCTAACTGGCATACCATATATATTTAAATTTTACAATTCATCCTTTTCATCATCACTGATTTTATAGCATTCAGATTATTAAATAGCAGTATAAATTACAGGATCTAAGAATGAGGAAACCAATTAAAAGTTCTAACAATTATAATTCTTACATAACTCCCTCATATTATTTTATATTTGTTTGTGCCCTGTAGATCACTGAATGTCAAGCCTTGTTAAAAAGAGCTGGAATATTCTCCAAGTAAGGCATCTGATGATACTAAAGATAGTTATGCAACTTTGGGCTTCCATTTTACTGTCCAAATGTGGCCTAAAGTATTTTAATTTTTTTTTAAATTGCATTTAAGCTGGGCACAAGGGCACACACCTATAATCCCAGTGGCTTGGGAGGCTGAGGCAGGAGGATTGCGAGTTCAAAACCAGCAAATGCAAGGCGCTAAGCAACTCAGTGAGACCATCTCTAAATAAAATACAAGATAGGGTTGGGGATGTGGCTCAGTGGTTCAGTGCCCCTGAGTTCAATCCCCAGTACTCCAAAAAAGTAAAACAAATTGCATTTGATAACTACTTTGAGCTGCCAGTTGAAAACAAATAATTACATTGTCAATGAAACAAGATAGACCATTAAGAACTAATACCTTACATTTTTTCTTCATGTATTCATTTTTAAAATTAGTTTGGATCAAAGAATGGTTGAAAGAGGATTATCTGCACAGATATGTGGCTGATCACATGACAGTGGTCAAAATAAAATCAGTTTTTTCTAATGACATACTACCTGGCACAAAGAAAAGTAAAAGAAAATGAACCCTAGAGAATGACAGTTTGTAAATACTAGGTGTATGTGTGAGAAAATAGACTAACGTGACACAGTATAAGGAAAACACTAAGAAAAGCTAGATATTCCTCACCTCCAACATTACTTTGAATCAGTTCAGTGAGACACTGCTCAAATAATCTGCTAGACTTAATGCAGTTTAGAAGCTGAGCTTTATAAAATTATAAAACCTATATTGTTAGGACTTACTTTTTTAAAAGTTCATTTGTATCACATAAAAAGTTGAAATAAATTAGATTAACACTATACTAGCTTATTTCTCATATTCATTACAACCATAAATATTTAATATAAACATTAAATATATAAGCTTTGTGTAAAGCCTTTCTGCTCCCTGTCAGTCTTTCTACTAACAAGAATTTTCAAAATTTTACTAATATAGAAGCCTGCACAAGCTCTGAAAATTCTTTAATCTCTATGGAATTTACAATCTCGAGAGATAGATAATGTTGAAATCAATGAAATAAAACCAACATATAAATAAGATGACAGTGGGCAGCTCATGCATGGTGCATCAATACAAAGCCTCACAGCAATGTCAGAAGGTCTTCCCTCTACTCCCATTGTATCCTACACATACTTCCACCCAAAAGGAAAAATTATGGTTTATAACTGCTTGCTTATAAGACTAGGGAATCAGGTTTGTTCATTCAGGATCCCTAAAGTAGGCAACAGTGGATAGGTGGATATGAATATGCATGAATAGAAAAGTAGATTGATGGATGGAAGGAACATTATTATTATTATTTCACATTCACATGTATATAAAAAAAATCCAGAAGAAATTCATGTAATCCATCCTTACAGAATCAAATTCATCTGAGGAATCTTCACAAAGGAAATATAATTTGGTCTAAAACAAATGTGGGATTTTTATGCAAATTGGCAGATGTATATAGAATATCACCTCCTTTAGTTGGGCGATAATTTCATTCAGAATCTGAAGTAATTCAATAATAAAACTGAAGAGAAATGCAATGCTGATCAATAAGTAATCACATCATTTGAAGGCTTGTTTGAGGTGTTTTGTTTTGTTTTATTTTAAGAGCTAGGATCTCACCATATTGCCCAGGCTGGTTCCCAACTCCTGGGCTTAAGCAATCCTCCTGCCTTAGCCTCAGAAATAGTTGTTACTACAGGTATACTACATTATAATATTGGAAGGAGCTCAAACATTATAATGCAGTTTAATTAAGGCAGCCTGTTTAATAGGAGAATAGCTACTAGGATTCAGTGACACCTAAAATGCTGATTTCTAGGTTCTAGACAGGAATGGAAATTTCTAAGGAAGCTGGAATATCAAGTCGTGCCAAACAGGACAAGGTCTCTAGAAATAGTCTGTCTTATGAGGAATGTTGAGACTACTATAAGCTAGAGCAGAAGGAAAAGGCATTTGGAAAGCAAGTGGGATATTAAAAGTCATGACACAATTCCAAACAAATACCACTGTTCAGGGAAATCACATATAGAGCTGCTCTATGAGACTAAAACGCCCTATCAGTCATAGACACAGATCTTTTCCAGCTACTTATAAAACAGCATCAAAAACTCTTATTTGTTGTTTGGAGTTTCTAAAACCTGCTTGTTTCATTCTTAGAGACTTATACTAAATCTAGACCCAAAAAAATCAACTGCTGTATCATTATTATAAGACCCTTGAGTGAACAACTGTAACTACATTTTCCAGGCCTGGTAGGGAAGAAAAAGAATGATGCTTTCAAACTGATTAGCAACAGCACCTCATTGCACGGCAGTATGAAGAAACAGATTTGGAAACACAGCACCAAGATTAGTGGAGCCTTTGAGTCATAGTCTCAATTTGGGTCTCATCACTTTACCTGGCAACAGTGCCAATTTAGCAGGCACCGGGCTGTGCAGAAAGATTTGCATGTAAATGAACACAGTTTGGGGCATTTTGCTTTGCCTCAAAAGAGAGAAACATCACTTTCTCTGGCACTACAAAAATAACAGAGATTGACACAGAAGAGTCCAGGGCAGAGTCCAATTACTGGGAGAGCTAATTTGGCAGATGTGTCAAACCCCTGGAGATCATGAGCAGCACTTCTAGGAAGCACTAAAGAGTTACTAAAGAGTTTGAAAAATACAGATGTGGAAGGCATTGGAGGATAAAATATAGACATAACATTCTAAAGTGATTATTTCATTCTTAGTATTCCTTTACAAAGTTTTACATATTTCAAATATATAATTAGTACTTTTCATAATAAAAGATACTAAAATAATTTTTAAAGAAAGAAAAATTTACAATAAAAAGTTTTAAAATAATTAAAATAAAGAAGGATATCAAACATTGAGATTGAGCAGGGCTTCGTGCTTCATTATGAGTGTAGAGTTTTGCTAATTATTTTAGCTCCCCACCTCTAACCTAGAGACATCATGGCCTGGATCTTTACATAATGACACTTTAACAGATAATCTCACATGGTTCCCATAAAGCTTAATCATCCTAGGGGGAAAAAAATTCAATTTCTTCCCTATCTATGAAAAATATCCCTTACTCTAACTCCATTTAGTCAAATATATATATATTTTAACTAAGTTTAAAGGACTATGTAAGACCATATAAAGCATGAAGAAATATAGTTAGCAATAGATTCTGGCACTCAAGAACATTATGGTCTAATGGATGGAAAATTGAGAGATGCCAATTGCAGAGAAGAAAAATGCTTTTTTACATAAAGTCCTCTCTCTTCTACTTATTAGGCATGTGTCAGACTTATTTTTCATTCAGAAGCCTTAAGAACAAAGACTTGGCCTGGACTGTTTCTAGCACAATGCCAGGCCCAGACAAGCATTTAGTAAATCTTCACTGAAGCAATGAGTGAATAAATTCATAAATAAATATTTCTATTTCATTTTATAGACACTCACATGTAAATCTATGCAAACAATTCATATAATTAATTCCCATTGATTTCTTATTACAAAACTGAAATAGAATCAAAATGTTTTGTAAAGCAAAAAAGCACATTCACAAGTGGCCATATCATTAAAATGTTTCAGTTTTTTTTTTTAATTGTAAAGATAGAGACCTTCAGTTTATGATTCTCCCCATTACTTAGATAGAATGAGAATACTACTGAGGTACAAATTTGTAAAGACACAAATAAATGATAAAATCCAGGATTCTATTTTTTCTAAATACATTTTGTTGTGAAAACAACTATGACCTTTCAAATGGAACTCTTAAATTTACTCTTTCCCTTTATGTTTTCACTCTGCAGGAATTAACTACCATATACTTTTCACACAAAATGCACTAGTAGAACTATTATGTTTCTACAAACAATGTTTTCTTTTACGTTATTCTCAAATTGCAGACACTTAAAATTTTTCAAATTCACATCAAGTTCCTGCCTTATTACTCTGTACTTGTGATCTCAGAAAGGCAACTTAGCTCTGCAGAAAATACAAAAAGTTAATATTAAGGCTTGAATTATATCTAAGAATTTTAAAATACTTTAAAGAATTTTTAGGCTTAGGCTTTTTAAATGTTTTAAACAAAGATAACATAAATTCAGCCTCTTAAGTACTTCTTGAAAATGTTTTTAAATAATTTACTCATAGAATCAAGATAATTAAAATTAATGATCCAAGAGTCTGTTGTACTCACACCAATTAACCATTAGAATGCTAAAGTTTTCCAGGAAATAGATTGCTCTTCAAACAAATAAATCAGTTTCAAAGTAAAATATATTATCTCTGTGGGAGAGTCTATAAAAGTAAATATTGAATCACTTCCCAGCAGTGTTGACTTTCACCAATAAATCAGGAAAATAACAACATTACTTTCAAACAAAAAAGATAGCTATTTCATTTTACACCCACAACAGATGAATAGTATAGTTAGTAGCATCAGCCAATCAGCACACAAACATAGGTATGGATATTATATGTCCTTATGCACAAAAACATTACACTTGGTCTCTAGTCCACCACAGCCACTGCCTTTCCTTACTCTCTTGCATTATTGGTCCATCTCCCTTGCTGCCCTATGATTTTGCCAGAGAACAAAAACTGCCTTATTCATGTTTGCTCTCCATTTCCCCAGTCCTGCTGCCCTCTAGCACCTACCTAGAAATGCCTTCTGTACAAAAAGAAATCAAGACAAGCATCATAGTTTATATAAAACAAAATAATTGAACTACAGATTGAAGGATTTTTTAAACTTTTTATATATCTTGTTAAAAAGAAAAGCTAACATAATCGCATGGAAATATTGACTACCAATTTCCAAGTGAAATAGATATTTAACTTTTAAATCCCCCAAATAGCCTTATCATATATGTATCCAGGAGTATATTTAAGGTTCATGTCCTAGTCCCAATTGGATACTTCTTGTACCTTGTATCAGCCAATATGAACTTAATAAGAAGCAGAGAGCTCTGTTTTTGAACTGTCACAACCCACATCATGAACCCCTGATGATTACTAAATGTTTCTTTCTTGAGGATCCAAAGTGCAAAGAAGGAACAGAAAACTATGGTGTAGCATAGGAAATCAAAGCATTCACACTATTGTATACAAGATCCAGATGTTAAGAATTGGTATTTAAATAGCATCAGACATATTATGTCATGTCCATCTCTCTACATTCCAAAATCAAGGTGAGTTAGATTGAGTGTGAAAAAGAGGCAGTAAAATGTAGTGATTAAGAAGTCAGATAATGACATCTGCAAATCACCAGGGAGTAATTTTAGACTAATTATTTAAACTAAGACTTAGTTTCCTCTACTGTAAAGCGAGGATACTTATATTTACCTTATTGTCAACAGACCTGGAAGGTTTAAAATAGATGGGCTAAGTCCAGTACTTAGCATGAATGCTATAAACATGTTAATGATCATAATGAAGAGGATGTTGTTATAGAGATGTGTGCAGACAGTTGTCAACCAAAAGATGGAACAAATGCTCACAGCTGCTCTAGGTGACCTGGCAAAGACACCACTGCAGGAATCCTAAAGAAATTTAACTAGGACCCACAGTAATATCTAGACAGATTTTGATACTCTGCCAGGGACACAAGCTGCAGTGTGATAATTACTTATACTATTCTCCTCATATAGCACTTAGATTTTATCAAATGATACAACACAGAAACCCTAATAATGATTAGTGATAGAATTTTCAAGCTGGGAATCAAACCAGTAGGAAAGATATTTTTAATCAAGAGTTTCTTAACGTTATTTAAATAATACCAGAGAGGCATCTTTCTGTTTTGACTGCAAATAAAACTACCTTGATAGAACTGAAAAAAAATATTGCTAACCAATCCCCAACACATATTCAATTGAACATACCCTAGAAAAAATCCAATCCAATGCTAGTCCAGAAAATCAACTTACATAAATGAAACAGAAAGTAAAGGCATCAAAATGAACAAGAATAAAGTAATCATCAAGTACACTTTTTGAAAACTTTAAAAATTAAGAACTTCACAGGCAATGTCATGACATGTGCATATATACATAAATATATGTACACATATCTATATAAAATATATATATATATAAAATATTCTACTCAAGGAAAAACATTTCCCAGAATAAAATATATTTTAAATTCACCTCTTTTCAAAAACAAAGAGTAATACTTCAGCCATGAACCCTCCACCGAAAAGAACAATAATAAAGCATTTATTATATTCTATGTGGTGCTAACATTTAGTTAATTTTTTTTAAAACATTGCTAATTTGCTCTAGAAATAAATTTGGTCTAGTTTTATTTTCATCTGTACAGATTAAAGAGAGCAATAATAAAATCATTAAATGAACAAGGCAATGATCCTTTGAGCCAAGACTGTGGCAGAAGAGATAAGAGAAGTTGATCTTGTCATTGCTATCTAGAAAGTAACTGGCAAATTGTGGGCCGCTTGAAACAAGAGACAGGTTGAAGAGTCAAAGAAGGTTGGCAAAGCTGACTTATCCTAGTATACACTTGCCAGAACAAATAGGAACCCTGGAAAGAAGAGATAGTTGGATTCAGAGATGATGAGCTTCATTTAAGACAAATTTAGAGATAAATTTCATTAATTAGAAAAATATTGTAATGCTCATTTCTTATGTTATCTGTTAATAAGTAAAAATAAACTCATTTGAAAACCCATTTAGAAGATGTAAAACCAAAGTAAGAGTATAGGTCTTTGAATTCCAACATAAAATGTAGAAAATCGTATCTCAAAAATAATAAGGATTACATCTCAAACAACAAAAAGACTCCTTCAGAAACAAGTCTGTTTCTTTCACTATATGCAGATAATAAAAAGAAAAAAAAAGTAGAAAAACTCTAAAGTATCATCCTTTCAACAACCAAGAGTGGTAGAATACTTACCAGATAATATCTGGCCTTATGTAAATGCAAGATTTCCATGTGAAATGGGAGGACATGGCATTCTGCTCAAAGACAATTGGTAGTAGGAGTATTTATACTTACTAAAAACTATATTCAGAAATAACATTTAACAAGAAAACATTTTCTATCTTTTGCTCTAGAGAGGGGGAAAAATAGGCTTCTTATTATTTCCTCCCCAAAAGCAGACTGTTGTTTTCTGTTCTTTAGAGTATTTCATACTTAAAATATTTTTTCTATCACAAAAGAAATGCTTGAGAACTTCTAACCAACTAATTCAATATGAAAAATACATATACAGGTTCATATATATACACATATTTGTATAAATACATATATATATATTATTTATGCAAATGAATACAAGGTTAAATGATTGCTTTTATTTAATCACAAATTAGAAACTTTAGAAAACTATTCTTTCCCTTTATATTCATACATTTAAACATTATGTATGAATGGGGAAAATCATTAATAATTGGTTATTTTTATTTAACTATAATTTTTATAACAAAGGTTCATATCACTGATGTTGAAGCACCTACTGAAAAATTACTACTAGCAAATGTCACTGATATCAAGATATTAGTAGTTAAACAGAATAAAATTTTTCCCAAGAGAATTTTCCTAAGTAATGGGTCAGCTACTACCTCTCGTAATTAGAATAACATATGATTTCTTAGCTCAAACTTTACATGATAATGCTTTCTGGAGAGTAAGTTTCCACATTCCTGAAATTCTATGAGTTATGCTTCAAGAATAATTACTTCACCTGGAAAACAGTGACTGAGGATTAAAAGAAGCCATGAGTAAATGTAAGTAAAAGTTTATCAGGTAAAAGTACATTGAAAGAAACTGCTCTCTCTCAGAAAGATAGGACAAGAGGATTCTATAGAAACTTTCAATAGCAGCTTCTAAAGAAAGGTCTGGGGAAAAAGAGAGAAAACGGTGGAGGGCTCTCACAAAAAGAGAAGGAAGACAAATGGGGTAGAAGATGAGGAGTGAGAGGGAGGGTAGAGTGAAGGGCATGGGGAAGCACTGGGAAAGGAAATCTACCAAGTATTCTATGTCCATGTATATGTACAAATACACCAAAGTGAACCATACATCTATACACATATATATGTAATGCACTAATTAAAATAGTAATAACAATAAAGGGATATCAGTGGCACAAGGCAAGCAGATCTGGGAAGGGAAAGCTCTAAAAAAGGAGACTGATCAAATCATATTATGTACCTGTATCTATATGGCACAATGAATCCCACTATTATGTATAATTACAATGCACCAATTTTAAAAAGAATCTTAAAATAAAAAGTTCTGGGGAAGCAGTAGCCCTATTAGATTTAAATCTCCTACTGCCCTTTCTGGAATCAATCTAATCAGTTAGGCACCTAGGGTCACTGCTTATTTTCTTTACTAAGTGATTTATTGTCCAAACTAGAACAATAGTAGAAATTAGGACTGTACTGTTGATCACCTTAACCACAGTAAAAAGCATATAATAGAACCATGTAAAACTGGAGGCAGAGGGAGGGACAGAGGGAGGGAGGCTGGGATATGCAAAAGAGAACAGGTTAGTCTGAAAAGAGAAAAGAAAACCAAGGTCACTTGGTTATGTGAAGACGAGGGTGCTGCATTTGCTGTGGCTTGGTGACAGGTGCAATTGACATGGACTGCATCTGAGCCTCACAAGTGTTTAGTGCCAACTGGTAGCCTCTCCATCACTACCCAGCCATCAGTCACTGTGTGGTGCAAAGATACGCCCTTCCAATAGAATGCGAAAAAAATTGCTGAATTCACAGTAGTTGCCCAACACTCTGCATCAAATTTTTTTTCTGATGTGAAATATACCATATGCACATTTTAATATTCAAATATTTAAGATAGTTTATTTGAAATATGAAGTTTTCCTTCTATTCAAAGTTTTATCAAATAATGAAACTATCACAAATTTTCATCTGCTATGTTTCCAAACAAGTGACTGTAATTTGAAAGGAGCAGATAATTTCCTTTAATGGTAAGAACCAAAGTAAACCTAATATACAGCACTGCAATTAAGGGTAGCAAGTGCTGTGTTATTACTTGAGGAGTAAGGAGTTTGCACATGTTACATTTGACTTTCTACTTTAATTACTTTATGTAAGAATCTAATACCCCACAGTGAGTAAGTGCTAATATTTATTATGATATTGAGATGGAGAAGGAAAGTCATTACAAATAATATATATAATGTTTATGAGGAAAAAATTTTCTGACAAAAATATAATTTTTCATTATTTTTAGTCAAAAATATTCTTTCCCACATAAATTTAGATAACAAATATTATATTTTCATTTATATTTATTATATTTATGGCTTATTACATTTTATGTAATCAATTATAAAAACAAAAGGCAATACAATTACACACAATATACTACAGGAATATTCTAGTAAGTATTTTTAAACAGTGTAGTCTTTTAGTAAAAGTTTCATCTTATCAATAAATAAACTAGATCTTAAATTTAAATAAAATTCATTTTTACACTACATATTTCAATATATGTTGTAGCAATCATACTTAAAGTCAATATCTGGTGAATTGTGATGTATAGTAACTTGTAGGAAAAAGTATGATTAAAAAGAAAATCACTGGTCTTATTCTATACATAAAGCACTTTGTTCACTCACTAGTATTTGGATTATACATATTGTTTATCATAGTGCCTCATATACAGATTTAATAGATTTTTGTTCATCATATTAGTCACTAAAGAATAAACTTGCCATTCACACTTATATAAAATACTCAGAAATAAGAAACTGAGAAAGAAATTATTTATATAAACTTAGCAAAATATTTTGTGAAAATTATCTTTCCATTTCAATAAATTGCCAGTGGAAAAGTATCATAATTCAGCAAAGATTTATGTGAAATCAATTTGAAAAATTTGTAAGTATTCATGTGTGTGTATACATATGTTATATTACATACACATCTACAGGTATGTATATTATATTATAAATAGCTTAAATAGACCATATAAATGTGTAATAGTTATCAAATATATCAACAAAATTTGTGTTTCTCATACCTTAATAGAATGGTTATGAAATCATCAGTAATTGGCTGTTAGATGACACATACATGCATACAAATGTATAGCGTGTGCTCCTATAAATGGACATTTGTATCTATCCAATGCTAACTCCTATATTTTCAAAATCATTTAAGTCAACTTTCAAAAAATCCATGGTGTATTCCCATATGGTTAGCTGTTAAATTCTACCTACTGATGATCTTTCTGTTATTTTTTGATAGTAACTATCATCAACTATAAGATACACTTTCAATTGCAAGGAAAAAATATTTGTTAAACATCTACACTGTCCCAATTCCAGAAAGAGTAAAATGTCAAAAAAAGTGAAAATAAATTGGAACAGCATAAGCATGAACAAGATGTTTCAAAAATAAGATCTATTCAACAATAAGAAACTCTCTAAAGAATATATGTGAGATTTTTTTAACAGACATTCACAGCAAACTGTTTAATTCATATGGTTCAAATTAGGACTTACACTCTGGATATCAGCAGTTTCTAGATATTAAATCAAGCAGGAAATTGTGTGTGCACACACAAACAGAATAAATATATCTTGGTATATTATTTTTCAGAAATTTTGACCATAGAAATTACAAATTATTCACAGTAGAGTTAATTTCAAGAAAGCCAGGATTTAGCATGTGTGATACATTAGTTTCTATGACAAACAAGAACAAGTATATAAAATCCTACAGATATATGACCCAAAACACATCACAGAGCATTGATTTCCCAGAAGCTAATGTAAAACTCATGTGCCCAATAACAGTTCTGTCTTTATTCTTGCCTATAACTGAAATCTATTCATGCTGCACAGTTGCTTTTACATGATAAAATATTTGAGTTATCTGAGTATCGCATCTGTAACAACAGAGATTCTTATTTATTTTAAATGGAAGTATTCTATTTTACTATTAAGCACTACCTTTATGATCTATCATCTTGACCATTTTTAAATTGCAATAATATATTTTATTCACATACCAGACAAGTTCATGCTTCAAATTTTAAAATTCTACATAAATAGGAAGAATTATTCAGGAATTTCATTTGATCAAGTGGATTACATTTTTGCTTCCAAGGATTAACTTTGATACCTTGATACTCATATAATTAAATTGATAAGTTCAACATAAGTGAATATTTGTACTAAAGAGAAAGGAAATATTTTCTCAAGCAATTTTACTGAAGGAGAAATGAGTTGTAGGTGAAAGAGTAGAGACGGAAAGAGAAGATGCTGAGGGTTCATGGAGAAGGGAAGGGGAAATAAAGAAGCAATTAATAAAAGATTAAAACTTAGACATTATATTTTCCTTAGTTTTGAGCTCTAATCTCAGTTGAGATCAGAAGGAAAAGTTAGTCAGATGTGCTCAAACAGAAATACATTTTATCCATTCACTAAACAAGTTTTCATTAAAGGAAATTCAACAACATGAATTAGTAATTAGGATATTATATTAGTTCATTTTCTATTGCCAGTAACACAGTGCTGCAGACTGGATGAGTTATGAAGAAAAGAAGTTTAGTTTAGCTCAGGGTTCTGAAGGTGCAAATTGAGGGCCCTCATCTGATGACAGCCTTCTTGCTGGCAGAGTCCCATGGCAGCGCAGGACATCACATGGCAAGAGACAGGGAGCCTATATATGAATGTATGTGTCTTCTATTCTCTCTCCATTGTCTTATAAAGTCATTGGGATTCAATCCTGCAGGCTCTGCTCTGCTGATTTTATCTAAACCTAATCAACTTCCCAGTGCCCCTCCTCTAAATACCATAGTCAGATTTAAGTTTCCATCCATTTGATACATTTCAATACATGAGGTCCTGGAGGACATGCAAACAATATCTAAACTAAGATGGATATTAAGTCAAGACCAGGGATGAAGTTTCCTCAAAACTACCTCATTTTTAGGACAAGATTTTATGTTACTGGAAATAAAATGGGAATGATCTGTAGACTTTGACAACTGATTACATCTAAGACTACCTTTTCTCTGTAATGTGTCTCCCTTCTGCTCACGATGGTCATGCCTGACTTTTTCCCTTCATATTCTTAGATCTTGCTTTCTTTTATTAGCAATGGAGTCAATTCCTCACCTGTTTTACTGGTTCCTTCAAACCAGCTTCATCTTTTGATGATTTTTAGACCTTTACAAAGGAGTTTTCGATTTTCCTTGGGAGTTCTTAGAGATCTAAATTCAAATACATTGACTAAAGTACAGCATTGATGTTTCAAGGAATCTTCATGATGAAATAAATGTTATAAAGTTATGGGTAAGAATAGCCAGAATGAGTTAACTAGACAATTCTTTTCTGCAATGGTTCTTAAAGTGTAGTGTGTGGATTAACAGCACTCCTATCATATAGGAACTTGTAAGAAACGTAAATTCCATACCCTACCCCAGACCTAATGAATCAAAAACTTGGGGGACAAAGAACAGGGAGGTGATTTTCACACATGCTAAAGTTTGAGAATCACTGTTTTGCATCCTAATACCAGAGGTAACCAAATAATAGTTTTCTTAGTTCTAAAACCACAGTTTTATCCCGGTTAGGGGATGTAATTTTTTGATTACTCTGGAGATTTTTAATTCATTTTTATAACCATTTATACTGCTATTTATCTGAACGTTCTACTGAAGAACGTTCAAATAACATTGAACAACTTTAACCAGGCATTAAAGCTGTTGCCATCAGCTCAAAAGTTGAGGAGGAACATTAGCAAGATAGTGCAGAGACACTAGAGCCACAGATGTAACTTTAGAAATTGGTCAAGTCAGCACTTGAGTCTTCAATTCTTGCCTCCCAAGTTGTTTGTCTCTTTATAACTGACTTTTCTCATGTCATTTTTCCCCAGATACCTTTATCTATGAATGTGTCAACCTTTCTGGCATACGACCAGCCCACAATAAGTTACTGTGGGGTGCATCATGAGCTTCTCTCTCATAAACCCTTTGAAACGAATGCACAGGAAGATACGATGGAAACACACCTAGAGACTGAGCTGGACCTGAGCACAATCACAACAGCTGGCCGAATCAGTGACCATAAACAGCAGCTGGCTTAACTGAGCTGACTGGTGGCCAAGGGTTGCTACCAAACTTTGTAACCTCAAGGACAAAATGAGGAAGATTTGTTCATTGTGACTCTGAAAAACAAAAAAATCCCCTGTTCAAATAAAACAAAAATCCGAGATTGATTCATGAAATAAAGAAGACATGAATTGTTTCAAGTCTACACTTTGTAATTAGCTAAGTTGTGCAGTATTTTTTTGACTTAAAAAGTATGACCCTGAAAAAAAGAAAAAGAATCGTTTTTTCAAAACTCATCCTACCTATGTGTAAAAACTGTACAGAGCTAATGTATTTTTCATATTGTAAAGTTTCAATTATAGAAACAACTGGTATGTACAGTACCATAATTTAATTACATTTTACTTTACAAACTTTACACATTTCAGTTTCTAAAATTTTAAATTAACAAAAATTATTTCTTGTGTTATTCAAAGTTACTCAGTTTTGTAGGGACTGTTTTGTTACTGCTTTTGTGCCCAGAAACCTTGACTCTAAAATTCTGTGCTGTGCAAAACATGCACGATTTTTATCATGCTTACTGCGTAGAATTTTATCTACTTGTTCCAGAAATAATACATTAACCAAAAAGGATTTAATTGTTCAGACTTGTAAGAGGTTCTTCAATTACATAGACAGGTTTTTCTTATAAATGAAAAAAAAGTCAAAGATTTTTTTTTAACAGTTCTTCTCAGACTTAACTGTTGCCTTGAATTACAGCCTAGTTTCTAAGCAGTGAAATGTAATGATAAAGAGGGATATTTTAACAACATATTTCCGAATGAATGACTCATTATTTCATTCTTTTGAGTAACCATTGTTAAGGGTGGGGGAGAAGTATGGACAAAACATCACTGGAAACAAAGGCCGTAACCACAGCAACAGACTTTGATACACTTAAAAGGTGCAGCTGCCAGTGACAAAGGAAAACTTTTGTTACATCTCATTATTTTCAGGCCAAGGTGGGAGGATAGAGCATAATAACTGTACGGCAGCAATTTTTCTTCTAATTAACCCAAAGCGGTTTACCTAAAAATAACCATCAGTCAGTGCAAAATGCGCGTGGTTCTTAAGACAACTTTTCATTTAAAACTCTGAGACTATATTTTGGAAACTTCTCAAAGGAAAAAGATGAAATTTTTGTCACTGCATGCTACATCCATTGCCTCTGAGGAACAACTTTAAACATCTATAGTTCGTTCCTTCAATATAGAAGTGAGCCACAGTGGAGAACGTATCATTCAATTAGATTATAAACATCCTTAATATGTTCTAAATTGTTTACATTGTCCTCCATAATGGGATTCACCTCCAAATTATCTGAAAAATAACTAGGAGTAACTGGATACCAACCCAGGTCTATATTGATTATGTAATTGTGTTATAAATACAAAACAAATTAAGAAAACATGACTTTTCAGAGGCTGGAATGATCAACTTGTTTCTGTTGTTTACCTGACACAGATTATTGTTTGAAAATACTGTTACTTTATCTATGATAATCACACATTCTTTTTGGTGTTGAGTATTTTTTTAAAATATAAAACTACAAGTTTCAATTACTGTTGCACTAGGACAAATGCTTTTTTATATTATCATTTTATATTTATGACATCAAAAATATGTTGAGTATATGTCAGTGGAACAGCAGTCAATACAATCAAAAGTAACAAAGAAAAGAATTAGTTAAAACCACCAACATCAAACAATTTTTTATCTCTTCCAAAGAAATAATCTACAAATCTAGTTTTATACACGTTATAACAGCAAACTGAAGAGCAACTTCAAGAAACATGAACTTAAAAATTGTAGCACAAATTTTTGCTGGAAATATACAAAGTCAGAAAAAAAACAAGATGTGAAAGGTTTGAAGAAGTAAACTACTATTAATTTAAATGTAACTAAATGTCAAACCCAGTACTTGTATCAAATATTTAGCACACCAGATTTTGTGACATATTTTGCATAAATTATTTGTTAATCAAAATTTTGTCATTTTAAGCCCAAATTAAGCTTTACTTTTTTCCAATTTCTAATATCCTTACAATGTATTATTTTGAGTATTATTAATCTCCTGCACTGAGATTTGGCTTTGCACAAAATTTATAGAGGGCTATAAATCTCTTATTTGTAGGTCTGAAATCAAATGCAAAATTTTATTTATTATATAAATCAAAATGTCATCCACCAAGTTGTTCATTAGAAGTTGTCCTTGGAAAGATCCAAAAGGAAGAATTTGTGTAAATAAGCACTTCAAACCTATTTTGACATTTTCAAATTGATAAATGATTTTTAGAAACTTTAAGGTTCCAAGGAGCCTTACAAATGTATGCCTTGATTTCCTGAAACAAACCACTTTCTTAAACATTTTAAGTTCATCTAAAGTAAGCAACTATAAATAAAAGCAATCACTTCAGAAAGGTAGCTCTGAGCATCCAAGTTCCTAAGCTACAGTAAAAGGCAAATAACCTAAAACTTTAACACTTCTCATATTTTAAATTAAAGGGTCTTTAAAAGAAAAAGAAAAAAGATGTTGGGTTACTTGCTTAATTTTTATTCTGCCATGGAAGAGGGGAAGGGGAATGGTAAAAACCTGCTAGAATAGATGGTGTCTGGAATCTTTATCACACATTTGTATTGTGTTTTAAGTTTGTGTCTAAAATTTTTATTTCTAAACTATCTTTTTCAGCATTTAATAATTTCCCATTTCTTCCAAGTACCTGCCCCCACCCTATCCACATCTCCCTTCCTGTCTATTGCACAATCATTTAAATAACTAAAAGCTGTTAACCTGTGTTTGGAGTTAAAAAATGGACAGTTTGACCCAGTATGGTTACAAAAACAGCAGCAGCTGCAGCAAATAAAGTTATGCTGTGTTTTGAGGTTTCCAAACCACACAAATCTTCTCATTTTGTCTCATAATCCTATGAAGACATTAATCTCAAAGAAGTTGAACTCTCACCCAAAAACACTGGGCTAATCACTGATGCAGTTAAACCATTCTCAAACTTCAGAGGCTATTAATCTAAACTGCAAGCTTTCTCTCTCTAATTAGAGCTGACAACATCCAGAGATAGTGGATAGAATAAAAGAAAAAAAGTTTGACATGTTGTTTAATAATCTCTACTTCAACTCAGTTCCTTCAGTTCATATAATATATGAGCTAAATGAACTCACTCTGCAAGCTACCCTGGGCTCTCATGCTAAAATTCTACAGCAAGTTACTTATCTCAATGCACAAGATCACTTGTAAATGTGCAGAACAGCTACTCCCAAGATGTGGATGTAGGTAGTCCCCAGGGTGCAGACAAAAATTCAAGAAGCACAGGGAAAGAAATCAAAAACTGTGTAAATTGAGATTGTGTGGGTAGGTATATAAAAGATCCATAATACAAGGTTGAACACATGTTGGACACACATTCAACTAAACACATGTTTGACTCAGAGTTGCTAGGGAAGATTGTGTTTTTTCTTCTTTTGTTTTGGCAGGATTTTTTTTTTTTTTTGGAAACAAAAATTTTTAAAAGCTATCATAACAGAGATCAAATTTCTCTATTTTCTTTCTTTCTAATAAAAATGAAATATAACTTATCCAAACTGATGCATAGATGCTAAAACCTATGTTAACATGCAAATATTTTACTCATCAGTTCATTTTTGTCAAGTCTGTATTCCTACTCCCTCTTTCAAGTTCTAGAAAACCATACTGATTTTTAACATAAATTATATTTTTGGAAGCAAAGAAAATCATTCCAAATTTAACACTCAAGACAAATGACATAACCCAATTTGAACTCAGATCTGATTACATAAACTGCTTAGAAACAGCAAAATCTTTTTGCAAAAATACTTTCTAAAATAAAACCTCTATTTATAAAAGTAAAAATATATTTGTTTTCGACTGCTCCTGACTGTAAAACAAATATTATCTCTCAAACTAAAGATTCAAAATAAATAAAGAAACAGAAAGCATGAAAACAGATACCTGATGTGAACTGTGAGAAAGCTAGAAGAAAAAAACCAGATATTCTGGGTAGATGGCAGCATGTGGAGAGAGAGGTAACAGAACTGGCAGAAATTTGGCCTCAGAAGAGAAATTGAGAAACCTCCAGAGCAGATATAATAATATAGTTCTTAACAATTTATCATAGGGGTAGAGTTTAACAATCTCCTAACATGTAAAAAATCTCAAGGTTCTAATGGGTTCGTTTTGTAGTAAAAATTCAGATGATGAATTGGTCTTGTACCAAGAACTTCCATCTAGTCCTTTTACCTCCTCAACTTGCCATAGTTGTCCCTCTATCAATACTTTTAAAACTCTGGTATAACCACAAAGGTAGGGTAGACCGACAAACAGCAATTGTGTTTCATTTTACTGTAATGAGGAAGAAACTTTTGAAAATTTAAAAACAAACACCAGAGTGCGGATGAGCTATTTTTAAAGGTTTTCCATGGCAAAACATTAGATTTTATTATGAGATAGAAGTAGACTTAGATTTAAATTTTTTAAATTTTGAGTTAATGTCTGAAAAAGTCTACAGTTAATTATTTACATTTCCATTAAGGGTAGTGCTCTTAAAGCAGCAAAGTACCTTAGCTATCTAGGACATAGGGAACTGTAGAGCTTCTTGACCTCTCAAACATTTATAGGAGATCTGGTTTTATGAATTTGTCTTCCTGAAAAGCCGAATGAAAATTTGTTTTGTGTAAATCAAATAATTTTTCAAATTCACCAAGAGACCTATGATAAAGGATCCTTGCGATAAATCCCTTTTGTTTTCTAAACCAAAACACCACAAATTTAATTTAGTAAATTGATTACCACATATCTTATGTTGTATAATGCAATACACTCCTACGGTGTGGACATAAAGGTTCTATAATACAGTTTTTACCTAAAACTCTATAAAATGAAAGCTGCCTCCAAGTTTTGAGTTGGTCTTGACATGAGAGATTGGTTTCAGTTAGTTTCACCTGCTGAATTCATCTGGCTTAATGAAGAAAATAATATTACAACTACATGGATAAAGCTAAGTTTTTTTTTTCCTATTGATTTGTTTAAACTTTTACCATCTATCATAGCCTTGAAGTTATTATTAAGAGGTTGAGATGACCTTAAGCCCCATGAAAAAGTACTAGATTTACTGAATTAGAATCTCTGAGATAATGCCCCAAATACACATTGCTAACACATTAGTCAGGTGATAACAATGCATGCTAAGTTTAGGAAAATATTGCTTAATGGATTTACTTTTCCAAACAAGGTCATTCTAGTGCTTTTGGTCCCAACGTGAAAATATTAATCCTCGTTCCTTTACTACATCAATTTGAATATAGGGTTCTAAGCCTGCCTGAACAGTTTTCTTGACTAGAGGACTACAAAATAAACAACAACTATACATACAATACCTAGGTTACTTTTTAACAAACTGTTGTTTAAAGATTGAGCTCCCCACTAACTCCTTCAACAAGTGTATTTGAAAACATCCTTAAAGAAAGCAGGTTAATTCCTTAGCTTGCTAGTTACTCCCCTGGATAGTAAAAGAACAGCCTAAGAGCTGGAGGAGACAGAGGAAAAAATTTAGTCATCATGTCAGGCTCTTTGCTTTCCTCATCTCATTTTTAAACCATCTTAGAAAAGTGGTATGACCATCACTTCAAAGAAGAGGAAAATAAGGATCGTGGTTGTAAGTAACTTACCAAAGTTCATAAAGTAAAGTTGAGGATTCAAATCCAGATTTGCCAGATGCTAAAGGCATGTTCTATCCACCCCACAGCACATTTTCAAAAGTGAGAGAAGATCATAATCAATGTAACTGGGCTTATATATTTTAATGGAGGGGGTGGAGACAGTAGAAAAAGAATATACTTTCATATTTCTAACTGGAAAAATTACATAAATTTCTTACTATATAGAGATTTCCTTCAAAATCCCAAATTTACATCTTAATGAAAAGATCCTTACTCTCTTTTTTATAGACTGTTTCCTAAAAAGAGTGAACATTTGAAAGAAAATCCTTCAAACAATAAATGTTCATTAATTTGTTTCATTTCTAATCATTCAAGCTCTTTTGAAATTATAACTTAAAATATAAGTATCTATAATATAACCTTCAACTGGTCAAAAAGGGGTCATCAACTGAAGCAAAAATTATATGGATGGTCAATTAAGTCACCAAGTACAAATGTTGAACTGAAGAAAAACACCAATAATATACAATCACACAATGTCAATTGGCAAAATCATGTCATGGGTTGCAGAATGATTCTATATGGCAATATTTTTATAGAAACATTATTACTTTCACAAATTATAAGAGCATATCACATAAAGAAGGCAGGAAGATAATCTTTATAAAACAATACAGACTGCTTGTTCTACTCAAAACACATTATTATTATTTAAATTTTAAAAATACACATACTTTTCTTGTTAGAGTACTATAACTTTTCATCATTATGCAGAGATGGCAAAATAAAATATATTTTTAAAACTTATTTTTAAACTTCATCTTCAGATAAGTTTTCTTCAGTCTCAGCTGTTCATAAATTATTCTTAAATAGTCTCTCAACACTGTTATTATCTCCAGGAGCTTTTTATTAAACCACTGTGCTCTCTCTCTTCTATTTCTCCATGAACCTGCACAAATCTCAATAATGTCATGGGAAATTACATTAACATTTTATTCCACCACACTATCTGAACATGAAGTGTACATGTGAAACATACTTTTATTTTGTAATACATACAGGATTTCAAGTCAGTAAAAAATTCTGTAAGTCAAACCTACTAAAAATCACTCATGTAAATGTGATAAACAAGGCCATAAATTTCAAACAATTAATAAATCCAGCAAAGAAAAAAATTCTAGCACCCTGAATCTAATTTCACTACATCTGCTCATCCTGGCACAATAAAAAAGTTTTATCTGAAACAGCTAGAATAATTCTGATTCTGAATAACAAAAATGCTCCTGATATTTGGGTTGAAGATGTGATGAAACACAATGAAGAGGACAAAATATTACACATACCAAGAGGTAAGTGAAAGAAATGTGATTTATTGTTACTGGATAATCTGAAAGTAATTGTTAAAACTAAGACTCAAAGTTTACAATAACATTTGTGCCATCAAATGTAATCAGTAAAGGCCATTTATGGACATCAGATGTATAAGAGCAAATGTATATTTGTGATAATAATATGTAAAAGATAAATGATATATAAATATATCAAAAGATAGTATTAATTATCCAAAGCAGAGAATATTAAGAATAAAAATTAGTTCAACAACTACACTATTATTTCTTCTCTGAAAAGTCAGAGAAGATGGTTTCAACTAAATGCCAAATGATATTTTCAAGGTTGAATTTGAAATAGCCCCCAAACTATAAACCCCAAATTTCTGCTTCATCTATATGAGTAAATTACATTAATTCACACACACCTAGTCAAAAATCTGACATCAAGGAATGAATTGTAATTTTAAATATACTCCATTTATTCTTCCTGCTTTACATCAATGATATATTTGCTTTCAATTACAGATCCATAAATATAGTACCCTAAGCAGTCTGTTAAGAACATGATGAAAAGTTGGTCACTGTTGTCATTCTGTTATGACATAAGGCAATTATCAGAGAGGAATATCCCCCATAGCAGGGAGCCAGGATGTGGTTTTCAAAGCCCTCTATAGCTGGTCTTGACCTAGGCACTTGTAACACTCATTATTATCTCTTGGTCTTGCTCCATATTCATTTATAAAAAGGAAATTATTGCCTTGAGATAATAGCCTAGAAGCTCATATTAGCTGAGACCATACTTACACCAAAGAAATCTAGATAAAAACATTGAATATCTATGCTATCTGGAGAAAAACTTGAGATCCTTGTGATATCAACATTTTTTTCACCTTTGGATTTGATGGACTATTAAGTTCAGTGTATCAGTCTTCAAAACTCCTTGCCAGTTTCCTCTTTAACAAACTTCAGATCTGAGTTCTATACTGTATTTTACAAAAGCCTATTCCAGAATGTGCCTTTGTATACTTCATCATTTTGTGGAAGAATAATGTACGGCTTGAATTGTAACATTTACTGACTCTTCCCTGCCTTTAACTCCACTTATGATATAATTTGTGTGAGTTTGATATGGCATTTTGGTATTACCATAAAACAATTGGAAGAAGAATCTTCTACCAGATAACACTTTATGTAATAGAAAACAGGTAGTTTAAAGTCACTTATTGTTAACTTAAACAATCTGATAGTTTTCAGATAGACTAAGTGCGTGCCTTCTTGCAACTGAGAATATAAATATTCTCTGTAATTAAAACATAGTTTTGTTATACAATTTCACTGAGGACAGACCTCAGACATCCAATTGTGTTCTATAATTGCTACCATAAGGAACATCTTTTTAATTATTTCCAGAAACAGTGACTTGATAACAAGCACTTTAATACAGAATTATAACAACTAACACTGAGTGCTTACTTTTCTAAGTAATTGACATGCATTAACCATTTGGTTCTCATTACTGTAGTTAATATAATTAATAATAACCATATGAAGTAAGTACTATTATTTTCCTCTTACAAAGATAAAGAAATGGATGCATAAAGTAATGATATTACATAAAGCTAGTAAATTGTAAAATAAGGATTCAAAAGCATATAATTAAAGGCCATGATCAAACTGTTTAGGTAACAGAAAAGAGACCAATATTGGAACTCACATATATTTTAATTAGACTAAGCATATCAATATTTACCAATATGCAGAATCATTTCTGCCTTAAAATTACAGATAATTGTCTGTAAAGCTATTATTTGAAAAGTATAGTCAAATAGATACATTTAGAAAAAGGATGCATAAGAATTTACTTTCGTTCTTTTAAAATTTTTTAAAAATTGAAAAATGATCTCTTCATCAAATTTTGCTCATCACTTATACTATTAATTTGCAGTTATATCTATGTTGACTCAGTAGTTTATAACTCACAAGCATTCATTTTTCTTTTATATAATGGCTATTTTTTATAATATGTCAGAATACTTAGGTGTTTTTAATTCAATCAAGTATTTATTCATTTATTCAACTTTTACTATAATATGCCAAGGACTGTAATAGGAAACAAAATGCTTAAAATTGAATAGATGTGATTTAACGTGATAGTTCTAAAACTGAAATCTGTGCATGATGTTGTAACATAAAGGAGAGAAAATGATTACTTTTGCAGAAATAAAACTAAAAAAGATCTCAAAGAGTAAATGTATTTGAGACCTGGGATTCTAAAGTTTGCCAATCACATAACTCTAGTCTGTTCAGCAGGCTCCACCTCTGACTCCTAATTAGAACTTTGAGGTATTTGAAATGTCTACTAGTATTAGCTCTGAAAACTCAGGAATCTGAGTTTCTGAGTCTGATATTTTCCCCATATAGAGTCAGTTTCTTTCAGAATGTAAAGTTCAGAAGAGGTGTTTTTTTTTAATTACTATTTTCCACAAATTTCTAAATTCAACCTTCAAATAAGAAACATTCAATATAGCCATTCCATAATAAATACAGGTCATGTGCAATTTTATTGAAAAAAAAAGTAATAAGAAAATAATATAATAGATTGTCAAGTTTTTGTTTTATTCTGTAAAATGTCAGAATAGCCTATATTGCAGTTCTAACATCAGGAATATGTGAAAAAATGTGAAAGAGATGTTTTGGCCTATGCAATTTAAATTTTCAATATCTACTAGTTACACATAAGATTGTTATTAAAGTGAATGAAAATTAGATTATATGTAGAGAATCTTCATATTTTATTCCATTACCATCAAACGATTCATTAGGTAAGTGAAAAAATAATAAGGTGGTACATTCACTCAATATAGAAATAAGCACAATTATTCTGATAGGCACCTACTATTATTAACATTTTACTTCTTTTTATTCTTTCAATTAATTAATTAATTAATCTATTTATTTATTTGTTTGTTTGTTTGCTTGTTTGTTTTATTTTGCAGTTCTGGGGAGAGAACCCAGGGCCTCTCTTATGCCAAGCAAATGCTCTATCACTGAGTCACATCCCTGGCCCTTTTCACTTTTTTAAATAAGGGTTTTTTCCCCCTTAACAAACACCTCTCTTTATAAAGATGCCATTACTCCCAAAGGATTCCATTGTTATTTGGTGCTTAAGGTAATTTTTTATTATATATTGAAGAATGTACCTTGCATTAAGTCAAGTCAAAATAGAATTAATGAATTTAATAACTAGATCAAGGCATCATTTTCAGATCTTCCTACTTATGAAAATGAATATATTTTAATTTTAGAATTTCTGAACATATCAATACTAACATGAAGAAAGCTCATCATGAATATTGCCATTTTAATGAATGCCAAGGGAATTGTGCCTAATGTTCCAAAACACTCTTGAGGATTATAAAGACTGTACAATATGGCAAAGGCAGCCACCAGAATTCCCAATACATGGAATATTCACTGTATTTAAATAATTGTTTTTCAAACACAAAATCACACAGAAATTTTCACTCTAGATAGTTATCCATAGTGTGGCCCATGCTATTTGAGTGCACAAAACTGAATTCATTAGATTATAACTAGTTTTATTAAATACCTAAAACATCCTTATTGTTGCTTTGTTATTTTTGAAGTGCTACACTATTGGGTGTCTAATTTATTACTGACTATAAAATAAGTTTCAACAGCCTTTAGGTTTTTCAAGTTTTGCACCATCAGTCTTCTGAACCCCTATTAAGAGACAGCAAAATCCAGTCTGGAAAACTCCAATTAGTTTACAATGAAAATTAATGTGCTTTTTATTTTATGAGGCATTGAGGACTGTTAGGATTTGTGTGAAATACTGACATTTACAATAGTAAATGGAATAAAAGTAGAGCAGGATAAAATGGTGATGGCAAATAACTGGACAATTGGACAGTCTCCAGAAAGACTTTGAGAAATGCTATGAGCTCTCCATTTGCCTGTTGGAAATTCCACATTCACAGATTATAATGCTGGCCTAAATACAAGCTTGGGTGATCTCTACCAGTCCTTTCAGGCTTTTAACCCCCTTCTCCATTTCCCAAAGACCAATGACAAGTTTAGGATTAAAATATGCATAAACATTAAATATTTAAACATTTTAAACTAGTGATCACATGAAGACAGTCAACATTTTATTACTGTTGCCCATGAAATATTAGATTTCATATAAATTCATTCCTCAAAAATCTCTGCCTTAAAAACATTTGATGAAATAAAAAGCACAAGAAAATAAGTAAAAGGGCATAGATAAGCTAAAAGTTAAATTAGGGCTAATATAGTACACATATAAAGAGGTAGTTCCAAGAAGTTATGACTTTACCTGAATAATTTATCATTCCTTTGAATTATGTAGGATAAATATATCTGGAAATTCTCCATGCCATTAGGACAGGTCACAGGTGATTTTGATGGGAGAGTAAGCAAAGAATATTTAATTTCTGGGCCTACATAAATCACAAGGAAAGTAATATATTATTCTGCTTATTTTATTCTTCTTCTCCAAATTTATGTTTTCTTCCTTCTTTCCTAAGTTTTATTTCACACAGGACATACACATGTGGTAACACAATTAAGATGACAAGACTGGGAAAGGAAAAGCTTACATTAATTTATCTTTCAGTATGAGTTGTCCAATTACACATAATAAAGTTCTATTAGCTCTCCAAAGAGCATAAATAAGGTTATATTTAACTCAGTAGAGATCTGTTTAAAATTTTCAAGGTAAATCTTTCTTTTTTTTTTTCAATAAACTGAATATCCCAGAGCTTAAGAAAAATTTGGTATGGCACAAAATTTCTTTTTTAAAAAGATCTTTGATGCTTCTCATAAAAGCAGCTCATGGCCTATAGCTTAGTTTTAGGACTTCCATGAATCCCTTGAATACTCAAGGACTTGGTTTTACATGACTATGTGTGGCATTCTAAGAAAGATGCAGTAGCTTGTTAATGAGAATTGCTTTTTTAAAAAGTTAAAATATCTCAAGATTGTTTTGTCAAATCATATGTGGCAGAAAGTTATCTTTTGGAGTATATTTACATGTGGTTACTATAAAGAATGGAAGTATAAAAAGAAATCAACTATAGGACATTCTTACATCTCTCCAGTCATGGTATCCCAGACGACACACCAATCTCCTCAGAAATGCCGATATAATTTTTAATATATGAAAAGTGCTCATGCTATTCACCTATTACTAATTATGAAATTTCCTAAAGGTAAGTTTCTTATCAAAGGAAACCCTGAAGTTTCTGGTATTTAAGCTGTTTCATTTACAGAAGGGGAAAAAAAAAATCATCATTTAGAAACAAGAGTACCAGTTAGTAATAAATTGTGTACAAGTCACTCCAACACAGTATATTTCAATCCATTTCAGTATTTTTATCCTCCTAAAAAAAGTGTCAGAAATGAGGCATGAAAAGCTATTAACTAAATCATTCACACATTGAATAGATGTTGTTGTCAGTGTGTTCTTTCAATGGAAATAATGAACTGATTTATTTATAACTAGTAATTATGATAATATACCTTCATTTTTCACTCACTTCAGTATATTATAGATATGTTACAGTTACCTTATTTCATATCTGATCTAAAATCATATTTTTCCATAAAAGAGTTCTTCTTCCCCAGGCTTTTCCTTAACTTCAATGTTCATTTGGCATGGGTGTAATTAAATTGTTTTACTGATTTAGTTTCCTTGCCTCATTTTCCCTTTCAATTTTCTGTCTTTTCCCTCAGTAGAATATATTCATACCTTAAATTTATGTAACTAGAGGATGAAATATGGATTTTACATCAATGCAGAATACATTTATATAGTCACTATCTACTGAAATTTGTCATCCCTTATTTGGTCAACTTTACATTGTTGCCTTTCTGAGAAAGAGGTAAACAGAACAGGTAAAGGAAGATAACAGAGGCTAATTTGTACTTCAAAGAGAAGGAATTCTTAGCCTTAGGGATCAAGGCAAGAAAACTCTGTCTCATTTTTAATCTTGGGGCAGAGAGGTACATTTCCCTTGAACTTTTCGTTTTTAACACCGGAACCAATTTTACCTTTGGTAAACATTCACTGATTTTTCCATTTGCTACTTAACAAAGTACATATACTAGACTCTGTCCTCAACTTGTTCTACAGTCAATATAAGAAAAAGCCTTTGGTAATTTACTTTTACATTTAGTAAGAGATAACATTAGGAAAAATATCCATCATGTCATGGAATATCATTTTTAGAACAACATGTAAGAATTGTATTTCAGGAAAAAAATTCCCCCAGAGAAATGTTTATGACTTATTCCCAGTGACTATTAGAACCATATAACACAGACTATCTTCTTCGTATCTTGCCTCAGGGATCCAGAGCTGAGTCACACTCAATAACATAGTAACCAAGTTAACTTTTCTATGAATGTCCTGGCTTTTTCCTTTTTGATATTTTTTCCATATCCTCCTTCATAATACTGTTTGTTAATCATATTTTATATGTGTTTTATAATAAGTAAACTAAAATTATTTTGGGAGATGTAAAAAGTATAAGTAAGGAAATAGACTGAAGATGCCATTATTTAAAAGCATTTTTTATTCTACTGCAATGGTGACATTTTCTGAACATTGGGATGCTAATTTTTTTTCTTTCTAGCATCATGCCCACTTCCATTATCCCATCAATGACTCCTCAAATTTTTAGTTCTTTAATTTGCAACTTACTTATGAGCTATAGAGGAGAAAAAAAGCTTACAGACATATACACTTACAAAGCACACTCCTCTTATATAAAGATCAAAGTAGTATACACATTTCAAGACATTTTTTCACTAATGAAAACATTCCTAGGTGCTGGATTAAAGAGTCTAACAAAGTATATGTTCAAAAGATACACCTAGTGTTAAAAATAAAATTCTCAACAATTTTTGAAAAAGATTTTCTTAATATGTTAAAAGTCTTTTGATTATCATTGTGGTCAATTCTTTTCCTAGTATATCTTATTTTCATATATCTTATTTACTTTAACTTCTAGATTTATGAATCATGCAATAAGACAAATTTAAAATATAATAAATTTAACTTGGCGTGCAAATCCCATCTTCAATTTTACATACTAGTGCCTTACCCCATTCCTTAAAGTCAGAGAAAAGATGATAGATGAAAGAAGAGGAAAATTTTTAAAATATATGTCAAAATTTGAATTCTGTTCCCTGTTACTATATAGAGAGTTAATAATTCTGCTGGTAAATGCACAAAAAGCCTATTTTCTAGCATATTAGCCAATATTAGACTTTCCATGGATTGAAAATATTAGCAATATTAAGCAACATTGTTAAGATGACATTATTTATCCACAGTGACTTAAAGAATCAGTATGATCAGTATGAAAGTTTCAAAGACTTTATTTTATTGAAATAAAAAAGTCTTCTAAAATTTATATGGAATCTTAAAGGGCTGCAGTAGTCAAAATAATCTTGAAAAAGAAGTATGAAGTGTCATATTTTATGATTTAAAAACTTACTATAAAGTTGCATAAAGACACAATCATATATATAGATAATCTCTGTGTGTGTGTTTGTGTGTGTGTATGCACTTAACCACTGAGCCACATCCTCAGCCATTTTTTAATTTTTTTTTTGAGACAGAGCCTTGCTAAGTTGCTAAGATGGGCTTTGAACTTGAAATTGTCCCCCCTGAGCCTCCCAAGCCACTGGGATTACAGGTGTGCACCACCACACCCATCTAAAATTCTTGTTTCACAAACTTCCACTGAAAATTAAAGAAAGAATGAATTAGCACTTAGGGAGGCTGAGATGGAAGAATCTAGAGTTCAAAGCCAGCCTCAGCAATGGCGAGGCACTAAGAAACTCAATGAGACTCTGTCTCTAAATAAAACACAAAATATAGGGCTGGGGGTGTGGCTCAGTGGTTGAGTGCCCCTGAGTTCAATCTCCAGTACCAAAAAAGAAAGAATGTATTGAAATTAATGTAATGTACAACTATATATCTATAAACAATGTATTTAAAATTTGGAGGATACAAGCCTCTACACTCATATTTTTAAGATAAATAAAAAATTAAATTTTTTAGATAAATTTCTGAATTATAGTTCAATTTTTATAGCACAACCTTTGTAAAAACAGAAATCTCTCCTTAATAAATAGGGTAAAATGAATTTATAAACCTAGACAATATAAAAATACAAGTAAAAATCTAGTTTAAGTAAAGATATATGTTTATTCTGCAATCTCTATATATTTTTTTCTTATTTTACCTGCTGCTATTAAGTTTTGTTGTATTATAAATATGGATGAAATTATATCTACAAAACTGCTAACACTTATAAAATTGAGTAAGAAATTTGAATTGATGTTTCTTATTTTTCTTCTATTTTACATACTTAAAACATAACACTGATGGTGAGACTACCAATTGGTGCAACCACTCTGGAAAGCAATATGGAGACTCCTTATAAGACTAGGAACGGAACCACCATATGACCCAGCTAACTCAATCCTCAGTATATATCCAAAAGATCTAAAATCAGCATACTATAGGAATACAGTAACATCAACCTTTATAGCAGCTCAATTCACAACAGTTAGGATATGGAACCAACCTAAGTGCCCTTCAACAGATGAATGGATAAAGAAAATGTGGTATATATATACACAATGGTATATTGCTCAACCATAAAGAATGAAATTTCAGCATTTGCTAGTAAATTGATGAAACTGGAGAACATTATGCTAAATGAAATAAGTGAGACTCAAAAAGTTAAAAGTTAAATGTTTTCTGTGGTATGTGGAAGCTAGTCCAAAATAAGGAAAGAGAGAGAGAGAGAGGAGAGAGAGATAAAAAGGAAAAAGTGGTGATGTGGGGGGAGGGATTCTATCAAAATAGAAGATCAGTAGAGTAGATGAAGGGGTTTGAAGGGGAGAGAAGAGGGATAGTAGGAGGGAAGAACAGTGGAATGAATCTGACCTATCTTTCCTATCTACATTTATGAATATACTACAGTGAATCTCACCATCATATATATCCACAAAACACTAATTGTAAAATATGATTAGAATTAAGGTACAGAAAAATCAGTAGAGTAAAGGGAAGGGAATAGGGGGAGGGAGGATGAGAGGGAAAGTGGAAGTACTTGGGACTGAATTAAAGTAAATTATATTCCATGTTTTTATAATTATGTCAAAATGAATCTTAATGCTATATATAACTAAAAAGAACCAATTATAAATATAAAAAATCAGCTCACAGTGGAATAATAACAAAAGAAAAAAATACATAACACACTCTGTCAGTAAATCACCAGGGCTGTGGTTAATAGGATATCGGGGCAGGGACTGAAGATTGGGGTATCATGGAGAGGTAATGCTTTCTCTCTACTAAGAATCAGCCCTTAAAATGTGCAATTCAATTGCTTCATTTTTGTAAATCTCAGATCTTGGTTCAGGCTTGAAGCATGACTCATGCGAAATATAAGTCAGCTTTGAGTCAATCCTAAAGAAGGAAATCCCAAGCAGAGATCTGAATGTGGAAAAATTTAAATATGGATATCTAAGAAATTGTAATCACATATCTAAGACCCTAGGATAGCCTATCTTGGAGAATTCTGTTTGGGTCAGCTCAGAACCTCCACAGCCCTTTTACACCAAGTCCAAGCATATCTCTTGCAACCACTTGGGTCCCTACACTACAGACTCCATTTCTATTCCAATATTTGACTTGCTTCAAGAATGTGTCAATACTATTCATCTACACCTCACACAAAGGCCTCCTTGAAGCAATTAATCTAACAACAGTGCAAATAAGACAATTATCATCACCCAGGTAATTGTGAAAATGTCCATGATGGAAATAAAAGAAAGACATATTCAAGAAATATGCCATAGATGTTACTTTTTCCAGTAACATATTTATGTTAATACTCTTAAAGGATTCTATGATTGGGAACAGAGCTAAGAAGGATGACAGCTGTGTCTGGGCTCCATGTGGATCAGTGGATCCGTGGGGGCAGTCCTGGTCCTGGGTCTGGGCTGTGGTGGGAGTGGTGGAGAAGGAATTTGGCCAATGCGGGAAGGGGACATGGGGGCAGGAAATATAATGGAATGAGATGGACACCATTGTCCTAGGTACATATGGTGTGACTCTACATCATGTACAACCAGAGAGATGAAAAGTTGTGCTCCATTTGTGTACTGTAGGAGCATTCTCCAATACCTTCAACCCCTCCCTACCATCTTTCCCCATTCTATGCTAATAGACTGTGCTCTTGCCAAAGAGCACCCCTTTGTTTCTGACCTTTGGATCTGATTGGTCCAAGAGTATATTTAAGTTTCTATACTTTCTGAAATAAATGGTGTTTTCTGCTTCTCGCCCTTGGTGTTCTGCTTCTTGCTCCAGGTGTTTCTGCGTCTCACTGGGACAAAGCAGATTTTTACCTACACCCCAGGGCCTGGGGACATTGGCTTCACAAATCGCCACCCTCCAGAGAGACCCCATATCGTCTTCCCGGGACCCCCTTCTTTGTCCCTCTCTCTGGACCCCAACTCGTCGAGTAAGCCCACATGGCGCACCCCTTTTTAAGCGATAGTGTACAATGAAAAAATATTATAAATTAAAAATTAAAAACAGAATGACAGAGAGCCAAAGCTTAGATCTTCTGATTTCACAAGCAGAAAAAGACTCTCTTTAACCAGAAGTGCTTCCTTAGTTGTTTCGTAATAACATTCCATCTGACATTTCCTAGATCAAAATATTCAAATCACCTACACAGAGATTTAGTGTTTCAATCCTGATTGTTCAATTACATTATTTTTTTAACTTATACTCCTGCTCATATGTTTCATATGATTGATAGGGATTTGGCAAAAAATAAATTAATAATAATAATAATGATAATAATAACAATAATGATAATGTTTTATCTTTTTCCATAGCATGTTAAAGAACAATGAGCCAGCCCCCTACTAGATGAGTCAACTATTCCCTATGTACAATTCCTGGGGTCATATTAATTTCACTTGCTGCGTGGTATAATAATTTACCAAAAATGTCTTAAATTACAGCATTTGAATATGTGCCAAGAAATAATACTTTTCTCCAAAGCAGATGAATCATGAACATGAAATACATAATGTACTTCAAAAGTGTTTAAAATTCTTCTAGGAAATGACTTATTCACATGATAAAACATTGACCATTTGAGTAGTGACCTTCCAATATTAATGCAGAGCACTTCAGTGCTTTTGAAATGCAAAATAAAATATGATAAATACTTTAAACAGGTAAAAAAAGAAACTTGTCTTGTAATACCTCCCTTAGAAGGCAGGGAGCCTAGGAACCAACATAAATAAATTCCCTTCCCCAAGTTTTTGTAGAAGAGCCCTTCTCATATGTAGACTTCTCCCTTTATTCTCCAAAATAGTTCAGATAGCTATGAGGGAATTTGATTGCACTTCAGAGTCCAAGTACATATTAAAGTTTATCTAAAGGAAACAAATAGGCACCATCATAGAACAGCTCAATATTATTTAGAATAACAATTCAAATAAATCTGAGGGTCCTAAAATCTAACCATCTGGAAGCCAGTTATATGTGTGTGTGTGTGGTGGGGATGTAGCTCAGTGATTAAGCACCTGTAGCTTCAATCCCCTGTGTCTCAATAAATAAATATTAAATAATGTGTGTGTATATATGTATATGCATACATGCATATAGGTACAAATATATTTGAGCTTGTTAGTGTTCTCTAGATTTATTCATCCATTCAATAATATTTGTTTTGAACTTACTCTATTCAAGGCATGCTAGGGATTAAAATAAAAATAAATTATATGTAGAGGATGGTCTAAAAGAGGCTCAAATGCAACTCATCTCAAAATTCAGAATAAATGCAACAGAAAATTTTACCTATGAGAAACAATAATAAAAACCTAATCCAGGCTGCAGTGAATTAACAATAAAGTAAAAGATAGAGCCCTGGTTCTGATCAGTTTGACCTTCATCAAGATCAGCTCACTCCTTTGGGATTCTGCATCTTTACCTGAAAAATAAGGGAAATTTAACCATGTGATCTTCAGAGTCCGTAAGCTCCAAGATTATAGACAGAAACTATATTCCATGAGCTTGATTTAAACCAGAAGATACAAATCTTGTTCCTCTCTTGTAATGGCTTCACTGATGTATAGTAGCTTTATCTAACATGAATTCCATCTTATTTTTCCTTTCCTGCCTACAGTTTGATGGAGGCAACAGCAATAAAATAGCATTGGGAAGTTGGAACTCACAGACTGAATTGTATCCAAAATCAAAATACTCTGTTTATAGAATTATTATTTCTGCACCAGAACATGCTGAAGACAGTTGATGAAGACAATGAAAGGAAAAGGGAGTAGACAAGAAGTTCAGAAGATAGCTGAGAGAAAAAAAAAAAAGTGTATAACTTTTCTTGTTTGAACTTTTAAGAGAAATGAATGTCTAGTGGTATTTCATTCAGGATTTTTTAAAGTTGAAAATTCAATTATGAAGCATGGCAACTATAGGATAAAAGGTAAAGTTTTATCATTAATCTGAAATGTCTTGGTTTGAAAAAAGTTTGGTAATAAAATCAAGGTTAAATGAAATATCATGAAGCTGTGCAATTAGGTTAATAATGAGGTGCCTCAGGGATCAGTGTTAGCACAGGTGTTCAATATATTTATTAATGGCTTAGAAAAGTAGTGAATAATATGGAGGCACATTTGGATGACTTCGAAGATATTTATAGCAATCAAAACAGGTGAATGACTGCTTTTCTTGACCCATTCAAGAGCAATTATTTAACATATTACAGCAAATAATCAACAAGAGCAAATTAATGTGAAGTGGATGAAATTACCGAAGTTTTCTTAATATGCTAATAGCTACTGAAATAGTCATTGCCTTTCAGGCAAGAGTAGGCATATCCAAGAAAGCATCTGTCTAGTAAACAGCTCTTCATGAAAAAATAATATTCAAAGAAGGATGGGATAAAGAATAATGCAAGAGAATAATTATCAAAGTCAAAAATATTGCTGAAAATTTTTACATACCAAAGACTTGCTGTATTGAATGATACTGTTGGGAAAAGGTGTGGCTCCCCAAATAACACACTGGGATTATCTGGTGTCTTATCTGGCAGTTTTCTAAATAGTTTCCCAGTATCATTCACTTCTCTCCAACATCCATTCACTAGAGTTCTCAGATACTCTCAGGTGGGAATGAAGCATCTTCTTCATCCCTCTACTTTGATCTATTCTGAAGAATTTCACTGACATTAACTTTTACATGTTAATCTCCCCAACCTGAAGATCTCAAGACTTAAAAAAATAAAAATAAAATTAATTCCTTTTCACGAGAGAGAATGTAACACTACTCAATATAAACATGAATTATATCACATCCTCCCCACATCTCAAGGTTATTTAATTATTGCTCATGTACTAAGAAAACCTAAAAGTAACATATTTTAATTTATAATCCACTTATCCTAAAACATTTTCTTAGCACCTATTTTATTTAAGGCATAGTGCTAATAAGAAGAATGAAAGGGGCAAATAAAACTTGGAGCCTGCCCAAACAAAACTTAGTCATGTCTCCCCTTTGTATGATCTATTTTCTATCCTACCCCATTAATTAATTAAATATAAATGTCACTAATTTCATCATAAATTGTATATATATTAAAATTAATAATAATTTGGACAATTCCTCCAGTAATATGTAATATTTTTAAGGCTAAAGCACCATTTTCTGCTACTGTTTATATTTTCTACCATGGAGAATGTTAACCCATAGTATAAACTTTCCCATTTGAAAACTAACACAGATATACTTCCAAATTTCAGAAAAACAAAAATAGGAGTTCTAGACTACTTGAGACCAAGTAAGTATAACTTGAGTGAAGCCAAATAGTAATGCAAACATGAAGTTGTTTCCAATTCAGCTTTACAAAATAACCAATCAGCAAATTCATTGGCAGTATGAAGATTTGTGGAAATCACTAAGGGTAAATTGGCTTGTTTTTAAGATTTAATCCAACATTTCTCCTCTCTACATATGCCCATTTGAAAATTCCAGATGTGAACATCAATATACCCATGGTTTCATAAGAATATTTTATGGACTTCAGAATCTTAATGTTAAAATGAACCTTAGACTTTAAACATTGTTTGAATTATAACTTTTCTCCACATTATCTGACATATTACCACAGAGATTTAAGAAAACAAAAAGCAAATAAACAAAAGAACTCATTAATAAAGCCAAGCACTTACAGTGAAAGACAAATATAAGGTGACTGAGTAAACAAGAAGCCTTTGTTAGAATCTCAAAGTAATTGATTTTCTAGAAGGTCTGGGACTGTCTATATAAAAAGTAAAACTCACAAGTTGGAAAATATCAGTTCCGTTAATTTTTCCTTCTAGATGTTTCAGTATCTAGGTTAGTTTGTAGTGTGATTTAAGTACAATTTTAGCAAGAGAAAACAAGTGGTGAATAAGAATGAATTAGCAGGTGGTCACATGTAAATAGTCCATCAATCATGCTGGTATTTTTAAGCATCAGCAAATTTAATTCCATCTCTATGAGAGTAAATGCATACTTTAAGGTATTGCGGTATATCATATTTATTTTTAAAGAACATTTCAAAATGTTCCTTGATTATAATATACTAAAAGTATCCCCCCTTGGGTTTCCAGGCAGGCATAAAATAATAATGTTCCAATGCAAATCCCATCATTTTAGAATGAAATAGTGTTTATTAAAATAAGAACCCTCTATATCTTTGCTCTAAATAAGAGATTGTCAAGATAAAACCAAAAAATCTGAATCAGGCCTAAAACTATGAAAAAGCACATGAGCACATTCAGTTTTTTACTGATTGACACACACACACAAAACTTTTTTGCTCAAAATTGAGTCCATAATCATGAAATAAATTTAATGGGCTTTTTTTCACTCAATTCCAGATTTTAAATGTCAGATAATTACAATGAAACTATATTTTTACTTACATAATCCATTCTATATTACATTTCCATCCTGAATCAAGTTAATGATCTAATTTAATCAAATATTTTTAATCACCATATACAACAAGAGGAAGCAACCATCCTAACTTGACAATTTAATGTTAGACTATAAGCTCATGTTAGTAAGGCAAGACATATATATTGATTTGAAGGTACACATAAATTCTATAAGGTCAAATAGCAACTTAAGGGGAGGAAAAGTATACTAAAAGAGTTTTAATACTCTTCTGTATCATGGCTTCTAAATCTTAAAATACTCTGCACTTAAGAAGAAGAGGGAATTATATGAATTTGAAAATCCTCTGAAACCAAAAGAATTTTTTCTGATCTTCAAATGGATTAACCAAAAAAATTGAGCATTATCCAGAAAATAAAAGACACAAAATTTCAGGACACTCCCCTGCATGGCAATGGGAATTGTAAAAGAAAAAAAAAATTCTTACCAAATATATCTTGTTCATTTCCCATTTTATTGATGAATACAATAGGAATGATTCCTTTACTGTACAAAGAAAATTTATCCCTGTTTTATTATGCATATTAAAAAGTCTTTCCTAAACACAAAGAATGTGATTTGTTGTTACTCAACTACATGAAGGAAGAATTGATGTTGGGCAAGGTGAATCACATTTTACCTTTGAGGTATAAATGAGGCATGCTTATTGATATTCATTGTATGTTAAGTTTCAAATAGAATGTGAGATTTTAAATATTTTAGTAAGAATTTCTCTTAAGGTCTCTATTGTCAATGCAACCCTTGCAAATTTACTACATCAATAATTATCCTTAAACAAGATTCCAAAACTCTCTGTTATGGTTTAGATAGTAGGTATTCCTCAAAAGTTTATGTGTGAGACAATGCAATAACATTCAGAGGTGAAATGATTGGGTCATGACAATCTTAATCCAATCAGTGAATTAATCCCCTGACAGATTAACTGAATGGTAACTATAGGCTGGTAGGGTGTGGGTAGAGGAGGTGAGTCCCTAGGGGCAAGCCTTTGGGCTATAAATTTGGTGATCTGAGTTTAGACACTTTCTCAGCTTTCTAATCATCAGCTGTTTCCCTCTATCACACTCTTCTGCCATGATTTTCAGCCTCACCTTGGGCCCAAGGAACAGAGTCAGCCATCTATGGATTGAGACCTCTGAAACCATGAGCCCCAAATAAATTTTTCCTCCTCTAAAATTGTTTTTGCCTGGTCTTTTAGTCACAACATGAAAAAGCTGACTAAAATACTCCCAACAAAAGCATGTCCTTGAATAAGACCTTAAATATCCCTTTTTTCTCAATTTCTTAAACTTATGATAGTTCATCAGAACTCTTCCATTCTGCCACAAATCTATATACAAAGCCATGTTCTACATTGCAGATTTTTTTTTTTTACCAACAAGTGAATATGTGAATATTACCAACAAGTGAACATTAGAGTGAACATTAGAGTGGATAGTGAATATAAACAACCTGATAGGGCATCAGGTGAATCAACCCATAAGGAGTGATGGCAGATTACTAAAGGCATAATGAGAAAATAGCATCAAAAGATATTGTTAACCCCAAAATATCTTTTCCACAGATTATGGAACTTGAAATTCATAACCATTAGATTGATTCCTCTAAGACACTGCCTTCAAGACCATGGTAGCTTTTCTTTTCCTTTCCTTTCCTTTGCCTCCCTCCCTCCCTTCTTTCCTTCCTTCCTTCCTTGCTTCCTTCCTTCCTTCTGTGACAAATACCTAAGAAAAACAGTCCTAAGGAGGAAATATTTATTTTGGCTCTTACAGTTTCAGAGCCTTCAGCCTATAGTCAGAGAGTTGCATTGCTTTAGGCCTGAGAGGAGGCAGAACATAATGGAGGAAGGGCATGGTAGAGAACAGCTGCTCAGATCATGATAGCTGGAAAGCAAAGAAACAGAGAAGGGGCCAGGGACAGGATACAATCCTTAAGTGCATGCCCCCAGTAACCTGCTTCTTCCAATCATGCTCCATCTACTATAGATTCTACCTCCTCCCAGTAGTTCATTAGAATGAAACGGAAAATCAAATACAAGAGGCTTACAGGACACCAAATGTACAAAATTTCAACAGATCTACACCAAGGCACATTATAATGAAAATGCCCTACCTACAGAATAAGGATAGAATTTTAAAGGCCAGGCGAGAGAGGAACCAGATTACATATAAGGGGAGACCAATTCATATCTCAGCAGATTTTTCAACCCAGACACTAAAAGCCAGGAGATCATGGAATAACATATTCCAAGCCATGAAAGACAATGGATGCCAACCAAGAATCCTATATCCAGCAAAATTGAGCTTCAGATTTGATGAGGAAATAAAAACCTTCCATGAAAAACAAAAGTTAAAAGAATTAACAGCAAGAAAGCCTGCACTACACAGCATTCTTGGCAAAATATTCCATGAGGAGGAAATGATAACCAACAATGAAAATTTACAAAGGGAGGAACTACACTAGAGGAAAGACCATTCAAAAGAGAAAACAACTCAAGGTAAAAACCAAAAACAAACCAAAATGACCGGAATTACAAATCGTATCTCAATAATAACCCTGAATGTAAGTGGCTTAAATGCACCAATTAAAAGACATAGACTGACAGCCTGGATTTAAAAAAAGACCCAACAATATGCTGTCTTCAAGAGACTCATCTCACAGGAAAAGACATCCACAGACTGAAAGTGAAAGGGTGGGAAAAAACATATCACTCACATGGACCCCGCAAACAAGCAGGAGTTTCCATCCTCATATCAATTAAAGTGGACTTCAAACCAAAGATGGTGAAAAGAGATAAAGAAGGTCATTTCATACTTCTTAAGGGAATCATACATCAACAAGACATAATAATCATAAATATCTATTCCCCAAATAATGGAGGTTCTACATATATCAAACAAATCCTTCTCAAATACAAGAATCAGACAGACCAAAACACAATAATACTTGGAGACTTTAACACAGCTCTTTCACCATTGGATAGATCTTCCAAACAAAAACTTAATAAAGAAACCATAGATCTCAATGAAACTATCAATAATTTAGACTTAACAAACATATATAGAGTGTTCCATCCATCAACAAGTGAATACACTTTCTTCTCAGCGGCACATGGATCCTTTTCCAAAATAGATCATATGTTATGTCACAAAGCCAGTCTTAACAAATACAAAAAAATAGAGATTCTACCCTGCATCCTATCTGACCACAATGGAATAAAATTACAAATCAATGACAGATTAAAAAATAGAAATTACTCCATCACCTGGAAACTAAATAATATGCTATTGAATGATACATGGATAACAGAAGACATAAAAAAAGAGATAAAAAATTCTTAGAGGCAAATGAAAACTCCGATATAACATATCAAAATCTTTGGGATGCCATGAAGGCAGTGCTAAGAGGAAAGTTCATAGCACTAAACTCATTCATTAGAAGAAATGAAAGTCAACAAATAAATGAATTGACTCTTCGTCTCAAAGCCTTA
>PVHX01007891.1:0-87642 GCA_004024805.1 Geosciurus inauris
GGAAAAGATAGGGAACAGTACTGGAGAAGGACTCTTTGCTATATGCCATTGTATCCTTTTTAATGTTGAAACTATGGAAATATGCTCCCATATTTTAATCAATTTTGAAAATTGATTAAAAAATTAAAATATGCATATCTTGAATACATAGGTAAAGACTACTGTATCTAAGCACTATAAGTAGAGGCAATACAAAAGACAGGGTACTCAGATTCTTTATTTGGGCAAACAAAAAATGCACCACTTAACACTTACTTAGTAAGCAGCATACAAGTAAACACAAATTAGGACAAGACAAACTGCTGCCGTAAGTGCTAAAGGCATGCAGAGGAATGGCATGCCAAGTATTTGCTGAGTATAATCAGAGATGTCTTCCTGAGGGAATTGAATTGCAGGCCTCCATTTGAGAGAAAAGAGATATGGTGTCATACCAGTGTATGAACATGCAGCATTCTGGAACTACCTTCAAGTGTGGCAAAACCTACTGTTAGAGCACTGGTAGCTTGAGTCTCTTATCAGAAGACCAAAGGAGAAGTCCCTCCATCTTAAGTAGGGACTAAGCTAGAACTAAGCTGGTCTTAGTTTATATTTTTTACCCCGATGTTTTATTGGATAATATTATTGTCTAAAAGTCTTCTTAATTGTATTAGGTATTCTAAGTACGTTTGCATATCATCTCCAAAAGGGAGTAATTCTATATTTTTCTTCTCAATTTTATGTCGATTTCTTTCTCAGTTTTAATGGCACTGAGATCGCCAACACATTTTTAAATAACAGTAGTAGATACTACTGTTATACTGTGACCGTGATGAGGACATCAACTTTATTACTGTACTTTTTGACTGCAAGGGCTGGTACATGATTTTACCCCTTTAGGTGAAGTATTTAACCTAAGTTAAGTTCATGATCCACACAGAATCAACCAGAATTCTTTGAGGAGATTTTATAGGGAGTAAAACAATCTTTCCCCTTTCTAGATTTCAAATTATACAAATCCTATGAACATAGTGCTACCTGTGGTTATCTTTCTTTTCACTAGGGAAAATGTTGCTTGAGAAGGAAGAGGTGAAGGGAGAGGAGACAATTATTGATGTCACAGCATGAATGCTTGGACTCAACTATGCCTGAAATTAGAGTCTGGTGTTTGTCATTAGGTTAGCCAATACATTTTGTCTTTTACTTGAGCTAATTTGTGTGTAGTTTTGTCTCTTACACCTGAATAGTCATGGATGGTTCCAAATCTCAAGTTTTCCAAATTTTTTATTGACTTAGAGGATTTTTTCTAAAATTAAACAATATTTTCTAAATTATTTAGTCAGGTATGTGATATCCAAGAAATATTTTGCCATATTACATTTAAATTATATTTTCAGAAGTCTACAACTATTTTAGAATGCAATTTCTTTTATTACATCATTAGAAGTCATTCTTAGACTTCTTCAAGTTAAAGCAGAGTATTTAAAGGAAATTTACTAGGGTAAGATTTCAAACACCTATGGGATTTTCTTAAGAACATAAAATAATGTGTCTACTATTCTGAATGTCTTTAATGTTTTCTCAGATGCAGCTATAATTTTCAGTGTCCATCCAATAGTTTGCTATTCATTAAATTATGGCTGGTGACATCATTGCATTTAAAAAGAACACTGTATATCCTTGAATTCCTAGGAGGGAAACTTGCTTTTGGTAGATGTGCAATACCAATCCAGTGGTTATTTTCTTGTGATGCTAGAGCCAAAAGGAAATATTTGCACATCTCTGTGTCATGAAAGTCCGAAGTAATTATCGGTGCTGGGGGATATTCCACCTCCAATGACTGGTTGGTGGGAAGTGTGGCTTTTGCAAAGACTAAGTATGAAAAAAGACTTGTGTAGAATAAGCAATCTTCCTTACTAAAAAGGAAGATTTACAGCTTAAACATTTGTCTTCTGGTCAGTAAGCAAGGGTTTTGTATGGAAAATGCAAGCAACGTTGTACTTTTAAACCAGGTAGGTTTTAGATTAATTTTGTTTTTGTTATCATCATAAGGGTACCCACAAATAAAGAACTGCCCCTTTAATGAAAAATGTCTCTCTAATTTTTATGTGCCAATTTTAAAAATTTAAGAAGAAAATTTATAAAAAGAAAAGTGATTCCTGGATAAGCAAACTGGCTTTTTATGATTTCTATACAATTTAATTTGACAAAAACAGCAAAATTTTGTCTGAAATAAATTAGAATTTGGTCAATATCCTTAACATAAAAATTGATTAGCACTGACTATATAACTAAATGATCTAAATGTTTAGAAAACAATCATTAAATATAGAATTCTCTCTCAAAAACATTTAATGATAAAGTCTGCATTTGTAATACATGTAAATTTCATATACTTTGAGAAATGACTGTAAAAACAGATAATTACCTCCTATTAAAAAAGAAATTCTATATTTCAAGAATAAATGTTAACAATTACATATTTTTATTACACTTAACCTAAAACAGAAGATTGAGACATGGAATGATGATCAATTCTGGAGAGTTATGTTGTCCCAATAGTTCATCAGATTTGAATGATTGTCCTAAGTCCTCCAGCCTAATAGGTTTGAATTGCTAGGCTGAGCTGTGTTATAAGAGAAATCTGGAGAACAGAGTGGCCTCCTAAGCCAACACTCAGAAGAGGCTGTTTCCCAGCCACAAAATTAGTTCCAAATGCATGCTTCCTTTTCCATGCTCAGAACAAATGGGTATATGTGCCCTTTCCTTTCTCTAGAAACACTGCTGATATTCCTATGAGATGAGCTTTGTCCTTCTAAGCTGTCCACAACAGCATGAATTCTACCCCAATTTTAACTAACACACTTGGGTAAAAAAACACAGGCCATACATGGGAGCACTGCCCAGATTTGTCAAGTCTAACAATTTTGTGTAATGATATGCATCACTTAAGATTTGGAAGGGAGATTATGATAAAAGCAAACATGTATTGGGTGCTGACTAATGGCCACACACTGTTACTAACACTTTTCATGTACTAATGCATTTATTTAAAGTAAATATCTGTGCTTATAAGGTGAGCACTGATGTTTCCATTTTAGAGGAAGGAACTGAGAAATAAAATCAATAGCTCCACTTTTCACAGCTCGTAAGTAGTAGATTGAGAATTTAAACCCAGGTTGTGTGGTTTGAGGTCCAGGCTTTTGACCACTACACTTACTGCAACATGGTGCTTGATTCTTTTACATATGAAGGGGTTTTGAGAAGGAGCATATGTAAACATATTTGAGAGAGGTAAAGGGAAGTCACCAAACAATCAGGGAGCAAGGAGTTATTACGTTGAAGCTGAAAAAATAATGATAAAATTATTAACACAGAGGTAGGCTTGGAAGACTAGAAACAAACAAAGAAGATACAAAGAGTAAAGACATTATCTTCTACATTCTTACTGATTAATTTCAAATACAAATGATTCAAAGATTATCAAATTAAATGGAGAAGATTTTCAGGAGCCAGGTCATGTAATTTTGACCACACAAATCAAGTTCGACTTCCTTGAACTTCAACAGTTTGGTTTGAGTCTAGTATAAAATTAGCTTCCGTGGCAAATACACAAAAACCCTGAAAAACAAAGCAATATGAAAAATGTTCCTTATTAAACTTAATTACTACCTATCAAACTACAGTAATATAATTTAGGGAAAGGGAATTTTAACAGAAATTGAGTGAATACTAAACATCCACTAGTTTAAATTTCCAAAATAAAAACAAAAATTAAAAAAAAATTACATTCTTCTATGGTGGAGATGTTATTTACATTTTAATTATCAGCACACTCTTGGTCTTTTAAACACCAAAAAGACAAGGAGGCAAGATAGAAATGATATATAGTGCCTTCTATGTGTTTTAACATAATTTGAGTTTTTCCTTTGCTCTAGGGAAAAAAAAAAACACTTCTAATGGCCTTAATAGTATTCCAGGCACTTCTGGCAAACCTTGATACTGGAAGAGATGACATTAATATTGTGTTGGGCAAGGAATCTTGGAATGTCTGAATCATCTGCCAGACCAAAAGTGGCTCCTTGGGAGGTCCTGGGAGGTATTTGGGTACAAGATAGTGACTTGCAAAAGTAAGAGTTAATATTTTTTATTCTTAGCTAGCCTAACAATTATCTAACGCAGAACTCTAGTGAGCTAAGAAGGATAATGCCTAGGAGTCGTTTCCCTTTATTACAGGTAGGTCCAAGCCAAAGCAGGCCAGATGTGAGCTCTTTGTATTTCAACCCTAAAGGCCAACTCAAGACTCCAATCTTACTACTGCTGTGTAAGAAGAGATAAATCCAAAGTACAACCGTCAACACCAGAGCAAGGGGGAGAGAGGAGCGAGAGACAATTTCCTAGACATGAGGAGCAGACAGCCCTGGGCTCAACTGCCATGTAGGAGAATAAACGTTCTCAGGACAAGAAAAGAGAAGGAGTTTTCCAGAGCTGGTTACAACAAACCTGAATTTCTTACTCTTGCAGTGGTCTAAATGAAACAGATGGCTGCTGAGTGCTGGAAGACAATAAAGCAGGCTGAAGTGACAGAGTGGCTTGGTGGTGGCTGCTAGTTTAGAGATGAGAGGCGGAAAGGGTTTCTTTAAGGGAATGACACTTCAGTAGATATCTAAACCACGTGAAGGAATAACCAGGCAAATAGGAAGGGGAGGGTGTTCCAGGAATGGGACCAAAGCAAATGAAGTCCTCTACACGTAACAAGCAGGGAATGTTTAATGAGGAACACTAAGTCCAGCATGGGTGCAGTGACAGAGGGAAAGGACAGTGCTAGGAGAGCCACGCAGAGGAGCTTGGGTTTCATTTTTATCACAGTGGGAAGCTACTGGCAGATTTTAAAGCAAGAGGTGATGTTAACTTACTTGTTTTCAAAAGATCATTCTGATTTTTCTGCTGAGAATAAATTCGGGGAGGGCAAATATAGAATTTGGGAGTCCTTAAGGAAGAAGTTGTTACATCCGTTTAAAAGATGATGAAGGCAGGGCTGAAGGGCTCAACCTAGACTAGCGATGGGCCATCTGCCTTGAGAGACAAATTTAGCAAAGTGTCAGAGACATCCTGCCAGCATCATTGTGGGCTTGTTTCCCTAGTCTTTGGCCACCCTGTAGCCACCAGGGACCAATGAAACCATCAGTTCTATCCCCCAAGACCTCTTATGGATGTTTGTTTAATGTTCCCTCCAGAAGCTTCTAACAGGAGCGAGTACAGGATATGAGTATTCCCCCCCCAAGGTAACATTATACTGTGTCTCCTATTGTCACCTCTACATTCTGCTTTCCATCTGGATTTATGCTCTGATCTAATTCCACCCATGTGAACCAGAAAGAGTTGTACAGTGAGCACCAGATTCCAATGTAGCCCAAGTAACTCAATGCCAGCATAAATGCCCGATGTTTCCTCCACCTTATAAAATTTGTACTTCAGCCCCTCTCATTGTCAAACTCTCACAGATAGTCTTTACAATGGGCTGGACCCCATCACTGGCTTTTCCCACGAATGAATTAAATATCCAAGAAATCACACATGCTGTCCCTTGATCCACTAAGAAACAGAATTCTATAGTATTAAAGTCAAAGTCATCTCTTTGCCTGTCCCTCCCATTCTTTTGCTGAACCAACTTCAGTAAATTAAAAATCCTGATTATTCCAATTGTGTCTATCATATTTTTGCTTTTCCAAAATTCCACAGAATCTCATGCACACAGAAAAACATCTCTAGTCTAATCCAACATCCAGTCAATACTCAATACTAAGTCATTTCAGGGTCTATTCCACTATGCAATAGGGACCTTTTCTAGAATAAGAGCCTGAGGCCCACAGATGGACTAACAACATCCTTTTATCAAACTCATGGTAAAATAACTTGAATTTGTGGTCTCCAGAAGCCCTCGACCTCTCCAATTCATCCCCTATCCTGACTTCTCATTTGGCATGTGCAGTCACAGCTAGTGTGGTCAACTCTTCCCAGTTTGGCCAGGATTTTCCTGGTTTTAACATCAAAAGTCCTATGTCCTGGGATCCCCCTCAATCTGGGCAGCCTGGGATGGCTGCACATGCAAGCTGGTTTGTCTGCAGAGAACATTCTTCTCCCAGATGCTTCAGTTCTCTCTTCAAATAAATCTTTTCAGAACACCATCCCTCACCACTTCTGTTATTAGTAGGAGTAACATCAATACATATCTAAGATTATACATTTTATTGTTCCTCTTAAGTGTTTATTGTATGTTTCCTCCTGTATTATATAAACTCCAAGAAGCTTTTCATCTTCTTTCTGTTGTATCCCCACCTAACACAGGGCAGTCTCTGTTCCAGTCTTTATGTCCTAAAATATAAGCATTATAATCATCAATGTCAACACAAAGAGAAATTTTACTCATCCATTTCTTCAGAATTTTAACATTTCAAAACTAGTAAAATTTTATGGAATTTGGCAAGTTAACCAGTGTGGGAAGCTACTGGATTTGGTTGAAGAAATCATGATAGAAGGATTAAACAGATGGGTAAGCCATTCAAAAGGTTTAAAATTGTATTTACTGAAAAGGTTGCTTTCTACATGCCTTTTTGTAATTGTTATGAGTTACTTCCTCTCCTCCCTTTGTTTAAACATAAATCAGTTCTTTGTCTTTAGAATGAGGATGCCAAGGGCTGGGTATATAGCTTAGTGACAGAGTCCTTGCCTTCTGTGTATGAGGTCCTGGGTTCAATCCCCAACACTACATAAATAAGTAAACAAATAAATAATAAGCAAACAAAACAAATAAATGAAATGAAATGAAATGAAATAAATTGATATGGGGATACCACCATGTGCACATATTGTCTGTGGTCCTGCCTATTGCAGCAGGCTAGCCATATCCCAAGCCTTGTCCTAATCGTAACAGTACCAAATGCCTAGAACAAGTTCTGTCACCTTCTTTAAATTTCCAGTTCTTTTCTGTTATTTCTAATTCTAAGATTTTCCAAAATAGTAATGACCCCTAACCCCACAGAATTTTCAGCTCAAATTACTACCCTGTGCCATTTTGAAATTCTTCCTCCCCACTTTCTTAATGCATAGCTTTAGGGCACTGGAACCCCTATTAGACAGCTCTATAAAACCAAAAGCATGGCAGATGATTTTGCAACCCCTAAAGAACATTTGGATTGGGCATAGGAGATTGAGGGAATGGGAGGGGGTGTGGGGGTGGAAAGGACAATAGAATGAGACTGACATTATTATTACCCTATATACATGTATGATTACATACATGTGATGGCACCATGTACACCCAGAGGAATGAGAAATTGTGCTCCATTTGTGTGCAGTGTATCAAAATACATTCTGCTGTCATGTATAACTAATTAGAACAAATATTCTTAAAAATTTAAAAAGAAAAAGAATGTTAGGCATGGGAATGGGATGCAGAAAAACCTGTTTTACCTTCACTTCCACCCTCAGGTTGCCAGGTACAAAATTGAGTAACTGGAAATGTTGGTCCCAGCACTGGAGACTGACCTCATTTAAAGTCTAAGTGGGATATAACTCACCAACACCCACTTCTCCTTACCTTAGAGACCCATGAAAGGCTGGGGAGGGGTGGAGATACTCAGGGATCCACGCCTGCATCCCTACACCTCCAGAGGTTCTCTGGTCACTCTACTAGGAAGGTAGGTGGACCCTTGATCGTAAGTAAATTGGAACAGCCTATTTTAAATCAGACAGCCGAACATGGCTACAGAATGTTTACTGTGTCATCTCCTAGAAGTGACTAAGTGGGCAGGCATCTCCAGGAGCTGCGCCAGGAGAGCCCTGTGTGGGAGGGACACTTTCCTGCCCCCACCTCTTTCTAACTGCCACCTTCAGTCATCCTGCCTCTGGGAGTGCAATGATGCAGGAGATACACCGAGTCTATCAAAACTGCTCTCAAATCCATCAATGGCAACAATCTAAAAGAGGTGCCACAGTTTATTTTCAGATTCACGATTGCCACTGAGTATGTTCCCTATTGGAGGAGGATTGTGACATTGGTTTGATGCTTGTGAAAAATTAAGAGGCACATCACTCTATCAGGAGCACCTTTCTAGAAATCACAGATGCGTTGCGTGTCGCGGGGGGTGGGGGGGATCTTTTCTACCTGGAAAAACTCTGGAATTTTGAAGGTCACTCAGCCCTCCTGTCTGTTCCCTCACTCAGCAGACTTCAATCCTCTTCAACCTCGTGGGCTTTGGTTTATGCCATAGAAATGAAACATATTTCCCAATGTGTTTTCTTTCTTTTTTAATAAAAATATCAAAGGCATACTTATCAGTGACTGAAGAAGAAAAGCTGCAGCAAAGGCTATTTTTTAACTGGAACATGGCCCCGTATTGTGCTACACTCATCCAGGGGCGGTGGAAGATTGATGGCTGGACATGTGGACGGAACTGCCACTGATTGAAATCAGACAACTGCAAGCTGTGAGGGAGAGCAGGGGAAACCAGTTTAACCACAGCCATCCAGTCTTAGCACATTTGGACAGGGCTTCTCCTCAGTCTGTTGTCTGCACCACCAGCTCAGAGGAAGCGGCCAAGGGCAGAATGAGGGGCTGGGACAGCCTCAAGGATACACACCCCTTCACCTCTCTGTATTACATTTGCCTTTTTAAAAAGTGCACAGCAGGACAGAACCACCAGCCTTAGGATTTGAGTTGCAAATAATCCACTTCCACAAGCAGAGAAAATTCATAAAAATGGTAAAACCCACTGACTCCCAGATTAAAAATTCTGATGCTACTGTCCTTTAATTTAGGGCATGATTCCTTAATTTGCTTCTTGATGGGCAGCAGGCAGGGAGGAAGGAAGTCATGGGAAATTGTCAGCGTGTTACTTAGTACCCATCGCCAGGATCAGAGCTGGAGTTTGGCCTTGTTAACAATTGTGCAGCTATGCACTTGAACTGGGACATTTTTATTTCATTAGGGGTGTCGGTTTACGGCCATTAGCTAAGCAGATTGGCCAGCACCAAAGACCTTTTTTAAGCCTTATCTCCAGATCTCGCTTCCATTATTCAGTTCTTTTAAAAAAGAGAGAGAGAAAGGGAGAGAGGGCGGCTTTTAGTACATTAAGTTTTGTGACTTGTCTCTGTCCTCTGGACCCAACAGTCTAAAATAGGTTTTATTAGAAATCACTATTTAGAATACAGCCCAGGAGCATATCGATCGCCTGTGTATAATGGTTCCCAGATCAGGGAAAGTAGCAGAGAGGGGCTCCAACAGGCCGACATAATGTCAGTGACAATTCATTTTTTTGCCAGTTAGGATGCTGGTTTAATATCCTGAAAAAGGCACTTAACACCACCCTTTCATAACATCTGTCAGGGCCCGTCCAGTGGCTTGTTTCTCACACTGTAGGCTCCCAGGCAGTTTGGGGCCTTTCTCTGTAACATACTTCTCTCAGAGGTCTCAGAATTCCTGAGACATTCATCCACCCCCTGCCCCGGGGCCCAGCACTCACAGACCAGCTGTTACAACTTTCCAGGACACTCCTAAATTTTCTAAATGTGTGCCATATAAAAATAAGATTTAGGACGGTGAGTGTTCAGAAGCCATGCATGTGAAGAATATAACTCATCCGGCGTCTCGGGCCCATTATGTGCGCATTCTTCTGGAGCACTCAGTTTCATCTTGGTCCTCCAAACAGTTCGGCAGGAATCCCAAGCCTTGAGATTTGGGTCAGGAGATTAATTTTTCCCCCTATTTTCTCCCTTATTTTCTTGACAGTGCCCTTTCCATTTGGAAACTTTTGCAAAATATAAAAATGTTGAAAGAAGGCTGGGTATGATGATACATGCCTGTAATTCCAGTGACTGGGGAGGCTGAGGCAGGAGGATTACAAGTTCAAGGCCAGTCTCAACAATTTAGGGAGGCCCCTCAGCAACTTAGCAAGATCTTGTCTCAAAATAAAAGGGGCTTGAGATGTGGCTCAGTGGTTAAGTGTCCCTGGGTTCAATTCCCAGTACCAATAGATAGATAGATAGATAGATAGATAGATAGATAGATAAATGTTAAAAGAAAATTATACTTATTGGATATAACAATTGTTCACATTTGTTCAATTGTTCATATGTAACACCTAAATAAATCAATATGCACTTTAAAAAACATTTTAATTCACACATAATGTTTATATATATTTATGGTGTAAAGTATGATGATTTGATGCATGTATATAATTTGTAATGATCAAATCAGGAAATTAGCATTCTCATCTTCTCAAATATTTAGTGTTTCTATGTGTTGAGACACTTCATGCTCCTCTGGTTATTTTGAAACACATGAATTGTCATAGACTATACCCCTACATATACCCCTACAGTGCTACAGAACACTAGAACTAATCTAGCTGTATCTTGGTATCTTGTATCTCTATTTATCCTCCTCCCTCCACACTTCCTTGTCTCTAGGGACCACACTTCTACTCTCTTATTTTAGAAGATCAACCCTTAGCTTGCACAATGAATGAAATCATGCGGTATTTGTCTTTCTGTGTCAGACTTATTTCATTTAACATTATGTCCTTTAGTTCCATCCATATTGCCACAAAGGGTAGAATTTCATTTTTTTACAACTGAATAATATTTCATTGTGTATATATACCACATTTTCTTTATCCATTTATTCTTCAGTGGACATGTTGTTTGATTCCATATCTCTTGGCTCTTTGTAAATTGTGCAACAATGAATGTGAGAGCAAAAATATCTCTTTGATATAATGATTTGATTCTCTTTGGATACAGGCCCTGTAGTGGGATTGCTGGATCATAGGGTAACTCTATTTTTAATTTTTTGATGAATCTCCACATTGTTGGCCATAATGCTTGTATTCATTTACATTCTGTATTATTGTTCCCCTTTCTCCACATCATCACCAGCATTTGCTATATTTTTTATAGTAGCCATTCTAAGTGGAGTGAGATCATATCTCTTTGTGGTTTGAGTTTATATTTTCCTGATGATTAATGATCTTGGGCATTTTTCACAAAGTTCTTGGCCATTTGTATACCTTCTTTTGAGAAGTGTCTACTCAGACAATCTTTCCATTTTAAAACAGATTATTTGAATTTTTTTGTTGCATTTCTTATACATTCTGGATATTAATACTTTGTTAATTGAATATTTGCAAGTATTTCCTTTCATTTTTAAGGCTTCTTTTTTTTACTCTGCTGATTGTTTCCTTTGTTGTGAATAAACTTCTTAATCTTACATAATCCCACTTGTCTGCTTTTATTGTTTTGTTTTGGGGTCTTATCCAAAAAAATCTTCGTCTATCCTGGAGTTATGAAAGGTTTCCCCTGTGTTTCCTACTAACTAGTTCCAGGTCTAAGTTTATGTTCATAGTTCTAGGTCCTAGTGATATCTCCAGCTTTGTTCTTGGTTAGATTAATTCAACTATTCAGAGTCTTTGTGTTTCTGTATGAATATTATGATTGTTCTTTATGTTTCTGTGAAGAATGTCTTTGGTAATTTGATAAGGATTACCTTGAATCTGCAGATTCTTTTGAGTAGCAGACATTTTAACAATATTAATTTTTCCAATCCATGAACATAGAATACCTTCCCATTTTTTGTTTGTGTCTTCTTCAATTTCTGTCATCAGTGTTTTATAATTTTCCTGGTAGAGATTTTTTACTTCCTTGGTAAATTTATATTAGGTTTTTTTTTTTTTTTGAACTATTGAAGATAAAATTGCTTTCTTGATTTTTTTTTCAGGAAATTTGTTATTGGCATATAAAATACTACTTTTTCATGTGGATTTCATATCCTGCAACTTTAATGGATTTGTTTATCAGTTCTAACAGATTTTGGGTGGAGTCTAGGTTTTTCTATATGTGCAAACAAGGGTAATTTGAATTTCTTTCCAATATATATATCATTTATTTCTTTCACTTGCCTAATTTCTCTGGCTAAGATTTCCAACACTGTTGAGTCAAAATGGTCAAAGTGGCATCATTTTCTTCTTTCTTATCTTAGAGAAAATTCTTTTAGTGTTTTTTTATTCAGTATGATGTTGGCAGTGGGTGGATTTTTCATATGTAGTTTTAATGGTGTTGTATGTTCCTTTTATACCTAATTTGTTAGAGTTTTTATCATGAAGGGATATTGAATTTTATTGAAATTTTTCTTCATCTATTGAGGTTATTATATAGTTTTGGTTCTTCATTCAGTTCATGTAATGTATGACGTTTATTGATTGGCGTATGATGAACCATCCTTGTATCCCTGGGTTAAATCTCACTTAATCATGGTGTGTGATCCTACTGACATGCTGTTGGATTTGGTTTGTTGGTGTTTTGCAAGAAGTTTTGCATATATGTTCATGAGAGATACTGGGTTGTTATTTTCTTTTTTGTTGTGACTTTTATTTTTCTATCAGGGAAATTCTGACTTCATAGGATGAGTTTAGCAGACTTCTCTCATTTTCAGGCTTTTGAAATAATTTAAGATTGGATTTAAGACTTCTTTAACTGTTTTGTTAGGATTCGGCAGTGGGGCATGAAGTCCAGGGCTTTTCACTGATTGAACACTTTCAATTACTATTTCAAGCTCATTATCATTATTGATTTGTTTTAATTTCCTTTTCTTGATTCAGTCTTGGTGGGTTGTATGTGTCCCAGGAGTTATTAATTTCTTCTAGGTTTTCCAAAATGTTAGCATATGGATGTTCTTAGTGGATTCTTATAAATCCTTTGAATTTCTGAATTGTTCTGCTCTTTTTTATTTCTAATTTTATGCATTTGAGTTTTGTCTATCTCTCTATTTCTGATAGACTAGCTAAAGTTTTGTTGACTTTGTTTATATTTTTTAAAAGCAACTTTTTATTTTGTTTATTGTTTTTGTTTTTTAGCCTAGATTCTGGATATCTGTTGTCTGATTTTTATTATTTCTTTCCTTCTATTAATTTGATTTGTTCTGGCTTTTTTAGAATTTTTATGTGTATTAGGTTGATTATTTGAAATCTTTCTACTGTTTTGATGCATAGATTTATTGCTATAAACATTCCTTTCAGTACTACTTTTTCTGTATCCCAGATATTTTGGTTTGTTGTGTTTTAATTTTTATTCATTTCAAAAATTTTTAAATAAATTTTCTTCTAATTTCTTTAATGAACTGATTATACAAAAGCACATAGTTTGGGGTTGGATTGCAGCTCAGTCAGTGGCAAAGTGCTTGTTTCGCATGTGTGAGGCACTGTGTTTGATCCTCAGCATCACATAAATAAAGTAAAGATATTGTGTCCATCTACAACTAAAAAAATAAAGAAACACATAGTTCAATTTCCATGCATTTGTGCATTTTCCATTATTTTTCATGTTGATATCTGGTTTTATTTCACTTTGGTCAGAGAAGATAGATGATATAATTCTGTTTTCTTAAATTTTTTAAAATTTATTTTGTGGCCTAACATAGGGTCTATCCTGGAGAATGTTCTACTACTGAGAAGAATGTTGGAGAATGAAGAATGATGCAGCTATTGAATAAAATGTTCTAAAGATGTCTATTTGGTTCATTTATTCTATCTTGTAAATTAAGTATGGAATTTATTTGTTGCTTCTCTGTCTGTGTGATCTGCCCATTGTTGAAAGTGGGGTGTTGAAGTTGTCAGCTATTATTGCATAGGTGTCTATTTTTCCTTTTGCATCCAATATTTGCTTTATATATTTGGGTGCTCTGATATTGAGTGCATATATATTTATGATTATTATGTCCTCCTGCTTAATTTATTACTATTACATAATGTTCTTTTATTTTTAAATAAATTTTTTACTTAGAGTCTATTCTGATCTAAGTGTAGCAATTCCTGCTTGCTTTTGGTTTCTGTGTGAATAGAGTATAGTTTTTCAAGCCTTCACTTTCTTCCATTTTTTAAAATTTTTAATTTGATTTTTTAGTTATACATGACAGTAGGATGTATCCCAGCCCTTCACTTTCAGTCTTTGTATGTCTTTACTGGTGAAATTTTTTTCATATAAGCAGCATATTACTGAGTCATTATTTTTAAATCCATTTAACAAGTCTACTATAGCTTGGATCTGGAATGTTCCCTCAAAGTCCCATGTATTAAAGATTTGACTCTCAGTGTGGCACTTTTAAAATCTTTTATGTGGTGGGCCTAGTGGGAACTTTAAGGTCATGTATGACATGCTCTTGGAGGAGATTGTAGGATGACAGTGTTTTGTTCTCTTTCTCTTTTTCTATTTCCCAGGCACCATGAGGTGAGAAGTTTTCTGTACCATGCACGCTCCACCATGGCCTTCCCATGGGCCCAAAAGCAACAGGACCAATTGACCATGGGCTGGAACCTCCAAAACTGAGAGCCAAAACAAACCTTTTCTCTTTATAAGCTCATTATCACAGGTATTTGTGATAGAAATAGAAGTATGACTAACACACAGTCCATATCTTTTTATTGGGGAATATAATCTGTTTATCTTCAAGTTATTAATATTAAATAAGAATTTACTTCTGCTATTTTGTCAATTATTTTCTGATTGTTTTGTGTATTCTTTATTTCGATTTCTCTTATTGTTTAATTTTGTGATTGGGTTGTTTTATGCAGTGATAGGGCTTGATCCTTTTCTCTACTTCATTTGTATGTCTGTTTTACCAGTGAGCTTTATTCTTTTGTGTGGTTGTATAATGGTAGTTATTGTCCATTCTGTTCCAGATGTAGAACTCTCTTAGTATTTCTAGTAAGAGTGGTCTAAGGGTGATGAATTCCCTAAGTTTTTGCTTGTCTGGGAAAAAACTTTAGTTCTTCTCTCTTTTTGAAGGATGAGTGTATTCTTGCTTGGAAATTTTTTTTTTCTTTCAAATTTTTAAGTATATCATCCTGTTCTCTTCTGGCCCATAAAGTTGGTCCTAAGAAATCTGCTATTAGTTTTAAGAGGATTCCCTTATATATAGATTTTTCAGTTTCCTCTTGTTATTTATAAAATTCTGTCCTCAACTTTTGATAGTTTAGCAATAATATGCCTTGACAAGAGTCTTTTTGTTGGTTGAGTCTACTTGGGGTCCTTTGAGCTTCGTGGTTCTGAATGTCCATTTCTGTTAAGGCCTGAAAACTTTTTAGCTATTATTTCATTAAATATGTTTTTGATGTCTTTCCCTTCTCTTCTTCAGGAATCTCTTAATTAAAAAATACTCAAGTATGTCACATGTGTTTCATAGACTTCCTTTATTTCCTCCCTTCCTTCTTTCCTTCCTTTGCTATTTCAAAAGATTTGTCCTCAAATTTAGGATGTGTTTGTTTGTTTTGCTGCTCTGGTCTTTTGTTGACATTCTCGATTATATATTTTATTTTATTGATTGAATTCTTCAGCTTCAAAATATCTATTTCTTTTTTTTAATCATTATTCCCATCTCTGATGAAGTTCCCATTTAGATTGTGATTATTTTCCTTATTTTGTTTAATTTTCTATCTCTATTCTTTTGTATCTTGCTAAGTGTCCTTAAGATCATTATTTTGAATTTCTTCTCAGGCATTTCATAGATTTCCTTTATGTTATGGTTTGTTTCTGGAGAATTATCATGTTCCTTTGGAGGTACTATGCTTTTGTGCTTTATCATATGTTTTGTGTCCCTACATTAATCGCTGTTTATCTTAGGTAACAGTTACCCCTTCCAATTCTGTGGAAAAACTCTCATAGGTAAAAGCCTTTTTCATTTATCTTGGTTGTAGAGTATAAGCTGAATAAGTCCTTTGGCTTAGATACTGAGAGCCATAGAAATCTAGCCCCCAGGTAATTTTTTCAGCATCTATCAGAGACTCAGGGATCTACACTGTAATAGTTTGTGAGGGTATTGATCTAATTTTACAGTGAATATGAATGACAGGGGTTTATGATCATAAGCCTTCCAGAAGTATGTTCTGATGGCAACAGCTGCAGCTATAATGCTGGGGCACGGGCTACAGAGGGACATGTCCTTTTGCTTTGCAGAGATGATACCTGGTGTTGGCATAGCCTCTAGCAACTGCAGTGGTTGGGTCATGGTCAATGGAGACGTGCATCCTGAGACCCTGCAGAAGTGAGTGCTGGTGGCAACACAGACACCCACAACACTGGTGGCACTGTCCTAGGAGAAGACGTTTCTTTGGGCTTCATAGGGATGAGCACTGGGGTCTTCGACAGCACCAACCATGAGGGACCATAAGTTGTGGGAGGTCCTACATGGTTAGTGCCAGTGGCATCAGGGACTCTGAAGACAGGAGCCATGATGATAGAGCCACAAGTTGTAGAGGGACCTATCCCATCAGTTATAATTTTCTGAGAATTCCATGACAATACTTTATCACACCTAAGTCAAGTAATAATGATTTTATGATATAATGTACAATCCACTCATATGCATGTGTCCTCAACTGTGCTTAGTAGGTTTTTATATCTATTTTCCTCCCATCCAAGATCTAGTTGAGATTCAGGCATTGCATCATGTTGGTATTTGTTTTTGTATTGTTTGTCTCTTTTTAGTGATGGCATTTTAAAGAATCTAGGACATTTGTTTTGTAGAGTCCCTTCATTTTTTTAAAGATCTTACAGCTAAAACATCACATACAAATTTTACACAAACTATTCCATGAGTTCCTACACAGAGAACACACCTATATAACATCTATACAGATTAAAACATGGAACATTACCTGCACTAATAAGCCTCACTCAAATCCCCTAGTCATTGCTCTGAGTAAAACCAAAAAAACAAAAAAACTACTATTCTAATTTCTGTCATTATGGCTAGATTTCACCTGCAGTTCATCCTTTGTCCTTTTTCAGTTAGTGCTGAAGATGGCACAAGGAATCTCATACAGCTGTCAGCTGGAATCCAAATGAGATCTCCTAATCACATACTGTACCCAGATTGATCTCTCGTCTATTGCAGGCCCCCTGTATATATCACAGACCCCTCTTTTTAAAAATTAGGCCAATGTATTTTAATAACCTACTGAAAATCTTAAAAATTAGGTGAATTTCTTTCTCAAGCTCTAATCTTTTCAAGGTGACTTTTATAATTTTTTAAAAAACCTATACCATTTCTCAATTGGATAATAGCATGGAGATATTATGTTAGTTGCATTGAATTCCTTGGCAAATTTCAGAATGTTTTCAAAAGAAAAAATTAAAAGAAAGTCTTCAGAAAAAATCTAGACCCTCAGATGCCTCCTACATGCTCTCTACTTACTGCCAAGAAATTAGGTTATAAAACAAAAAGAAGAGCATTAAATGGAGTACATCATTATGTCATAACTAAAAATTGTTACTTAGAAAAATTGAAAACAGGTTTTTTCAGGAGTAAGTAATGAAAATAACACATCATACGGCCTTGGCCTTCATCTAAAGCCATGGCTTCTCTCTGAAGATTTATTTTTCACCAAGATTTAAAGGATTATTTCTATCTTTTAAAAGTTACATTCTACATCAATTATGGTTGTTAAGTCTCTCTTCTCAGAGCATGTGTGAAAATATGAAAAATATTTTATGCTAAAATTTTAGTATCAGAAGATAATATGATTTTAAAGCCCATTTTATTCATACTACATGTACAATCAACTTCTATCTGACCATATTTGACCACGGAGGGATGACAGTTACCTCTTTAATGTGGTCCTTTAATATCCTGACAAATATTATTCATGTTTTGACTCTGAGCATAATCCTATTTTGGAAGACAGCTTCTAACACAGAGAAAAACTAAGAGTTGGCTCAGACCGACTCACAGGCTTTGACTGAATGCCTCAAATCACTGTATTTAAGATCTGGATAAGAGCCATCATTTTGACGGAAAAATGATGACAGTTCAAGTGAAATTGGGGTAGATACTAGTATTTGATGTCACATTTTTATGGAGAGAGCCATGAAATCTTTAAAGCTCTAAGAGGTTAGGAAACAGATATTTGCCATCTCATTGAAGCAATGACCTCTTGGACCACATTAGGGAGTTCACACAATTTCCAACTTATACGTGACAGCAACCATAGACCTCATTGAATCACCACCCGTTCTCAACCTATCAAACGTGAATTTATCTCTGACATTTGTAGAACTCCCAATATCACTGCAGTTTTATGAACAATTCCTGAAGTTTTCTCATTCAAAGGATCATTTTTTTCTTTACATAATCTAGTTTCCCAAAATAAGTGAAGAAAAAGTAATTATTAACCTTTTAAATCTTTCCAAAGTAGACTTTTCAGTTTTAGCCTTGGATAAAAGCAATTATATCTAATTTTATTATGTCAATGTAATAATTTTCTGTTACATAAGCAAAAGAAAAATAGACTGCAAAAAAAATATTTGAACTATTTAAACAAGCCTAGACGTTAAGTACTACTGATCAGTTTATTTTCTCTCTCTAAGAGATTTTACTGTCTCATTATATACCAAAAATTATAGATCATTGTTTTCTGTGTTTCTAATATATTGCAATGTGTGACTATCATGTGAATTGTAGAAAATAAACTGATATATATATATATATATATATATATATATTTTTTTTTTTTTGGCAGTACTGAGGATTAGAACCCAGGGTCTTGTACAGTAGCTCATGCACTGAGCTACCTCTCCAGTCCCCTATGATAAATATCTTATGTTTCTTAAGTATATAAAACTTAAGTGTTAACATATACTACAGTGTATGTGTAACTTAATGGACATAAAACTCGTGTTCAAATATAATGTAGTGTATATATAACACATAAAACTTGTATCAAAGCTAATTTATTATTTAACACTAATTCTCAATAATACAGTGGAGAAAAGAGTTACAAAATAGAAAAATGAAAAAAAATCAAGTATAAAATTAATTTTAATAATAGCTAATATTTACTGTAACCTTCATAGAAAATATAAATATATATAGATAAGTTACTTTAATGGAAATGTCTATTAACATTTTATTCTAGGGCTGGGATTGTGGCTCAGTGGTAGAGCACTTGCTTTGCATGTGGGAGGCACTGGGTTCGATCCTTAGCACCGCATATAAATAAATGAATAGATAAAGGTCAAAAAACAAATAAAAAAAATTTAGAAAAACCATTTTATTCTACAATAAAAGTCATTAAAGTGATGTGATTTGCCCAAGTTCACATAGGGTGATCATGGAAAACTTGATAATCCATTCATTGAATTAGTATTGCCTAACCGTCTATTATGTGATGTTCATTCTACTTGGTCTATTACCTCCTAATCCACTGGTTTTCTTCTATTATCTGCCAGAATTTTTTTTTTCATGCAAATGATACAAATTTCCTACTAGGCTAACCTAAAAAATAAACGATATTTATTTTTTCACGTGACTGGAGCAATTCCAGACGGTGATTATCTTATCTCTTTGCTTTACCTCTCATATGCCTCCTTCGTACCTTGGCAGGCTCTCCTCTGTGGTGACAGGTTTCCAATAATCCCAAGGTGCTTTCTCACCTACATTGGGAGAGGAAAGGGAGTGATAAAGGATTTTACGGAGATTGCATAAGGACTAAAAGATTGTTCAGAGGAAAGATTTTGTTATTTATATCACAAATTTGTAATGAGTCTAGAATAAAACTGTTAAGTAAGATTATGTTGCTGTTTTTCTCACTACTTTGTTTCATTTGCTATATTTCTTATGTCTCTATAATCTGTCTACCTCAGATACCCATCATTGAATGTCAAAACAGAAGCAACAGTGGAGACTGAGGAAATATAAGGGTAGTTTTTGAGTGAGATTAGGCAGAAAGTTTGTGAAAAAGAAAATAAACCAGGGGGCTTGAAGCAGTTTGAAGTAAATTAAGAGTTAACGGTCATTAAATACTAGAAGCATCAATAACAAGTAACAAAACTTCCATAGACATCACCAAGTATAATTCCATTTACCTTAAAGAACCATTATTTTCTGACATATTTGAGTCCTAAATTTAAACATAAAAAGATAAAGGAAAAAGAAAAATATAAAAATATAGATGTGACTCTAATATACTAAAATAAGCATGGGTACTTAATCTTTTTATATTTTATTCAGAATTTTGTCAGAAAATATAGATTAAATATAGATCTCTCTTTACCCTCAAAAATGAAAATTTTCAGGAAGTTTTTAGAAAGATCTGATTTAATTAGGGGCAAAGTTAACAGTAAGGAATATTTCAAATTAAATATTTTTTATTAGTTTTAGAATCTCCCACTTTAAAACATGCCATTTTCTCTTACAGAAGAGTAATTAGCATAACAGGACAGTAAAGGGAGAAAATGGAAACAATAAAAGATTTTATAAGAGCAGAGAGAGTGGGGATTGTCTTGAAAGACATTTTGGAATCATTTCCATATCATTTTCATCCAAAGACATTCCCAATATTTGAGATATCATCCCAGTGTCTTGCATCATTCATGCCCACACCAGGATAATTAGGGTCACCAATCTAATGAATCACATACTGGTTTGATTTTTTCCAGTACCATCCTCTGAACATAACCATTTTCTCTAGAAGTAGTTTTGAGGAAGCATGTTAAAAATTGGCTTAGTTTAATATCAAGGTGTTTTTCTAAAATAGTGTGGTCCAACCAAAGACCCTTCTTCACTACCTCTCATTCTTTAACTCCTTTGCTATTTGGCTTTCAATGTCAAATATTAAATTGAATTTGCTCTCAAACTTCACCAGTCATTAAATTCTGAGGCCCTCTCTTTATCTCCATCCTTCTCAACTTCCCTATAGTACAGCTATAGTGTAGTACAGTCTTCAAATGTGACTGTACATTGGAAGATTGCAATGTGAAGTAGATGCTGAGAATTTCAGCTCCAGCTGGTGATAGTAATAATGATCATATGCTGGGCGGAGTGGCGCATGCCTGTAATCCCAGTGACTCTGGAGGTGGAGGCAGTAGAATCGCAAGCTCAAAACCAGCCTTAGCAACAGCGAGGCACTAAGCAACACACTGAGACCCTGTCTCTAAATAAAATACAAAAGAAGGCTGGGGATGTGGCTCAGTGGTTGAGTGCCCCTGAGTTCAACCCCCAGTACCTCCCCAAAATCATCATCATCACCATCATCTAAAAGCTCCTGAACTTTCTTCTCTTCACTTTGGTGATTGTGCCTAAGTTCTGCTACTGTTCAAATCAATTCCACATCTGTTACTCCTGTCCTCTCCCCTCAATCTAAATTGCATCTCTTTTTTTCATTCATGCTCAAAGCTTAATAGTCCCCCTCCAAGTTAACATGTTTAGGTCCAACTTCTTCTTCTTTTTTTTTTTGGTTACTGGGGATTGAACTCAGGGGTACTCGACCACTGAGCCACATCCCCGGCCCTATTTTGTGTTTTATGTAGAGACAGGGTCTCACTGAGTTGCTTAGCCCCTCGCCATTGCTGAGGCTGGCTTTGAACTAGCGATTCTCCTGTCTCAGCCTCCCTAAGTGCTGGGATTACAAGCCTGCGCCACTGCGTCCAGCTTAGGCCCAACTTCTTACCAGAACTCTGATTTGCATTTCCTCAAATGAGCTGGAATTAGTCATTGGAGGAATGTGCTAATAACCTTGCAGGTAACTCATGTCTCTCCCCTGGCCAAAAAGTTTATTGACTTCCTTTATTTAAAAAGAAAAATGCTTTAAATAATAAGTATACCATAATTAAATAATTTTTAAATCACTGATGTCAAAGCTTTATAAGAAACACTGTAATAAGAATTCTGAGGGTAAGCCTAAAAAGTCTCCAAATATAATACTGTGAAGATTGAGAAATATTATTCATCAAAATCCAGTATTTCATGAGCACAGTCTGCTTTTACTCATTTATTTTCTCCATCTGGAGCACAATTCATCCAAATGCTAACCTTAGGACTCCTATATATTCTCATAGAAAGTCTATTTTAAGCACTCTTTCTTAAGTGTTTTCAGTTCCTCTTTCCAAGCATAATCCCTCTCCCCTTTTTATTTAACTCTACATAGCAGTTTTTAACTTTGCCATTGCAGAAATGAATTTATGCTATATATTATAGTGGTTTGTTCATTTGCCTTGTTTCTTCACTGAATATAAGCTCAAGAGTAGTGGTTATCACACTTGAGTATGCCTAAAGATTGCTGGGAATGTTAAACTACACATTCCCAAGCCAAGTTCTTAGAAATTCTTATTCATTAATAAGAGTGAGTGAATCCTAGGTCAATGCCATATATACTAGGTAGTTCTGCTGTAGATGGTCTTAAAATCACAACTTGAAAAATATCTCTCAGGCCGGAAATTAATCCTTCTCACTTGGCTCTGTGTTCTCAGCAGCATCTTACATACAGTAAATGCTCAATATGTAGTCAGTGGGTGTATACTGGGGCTTGGTCAGTAAGAGTCCCCTTTTCTCAGTGTAACACATTTCAAGGGCTTATCCTCTGCTGGTTGTCAACAGTTCTTGAAGACCTCCTAACAGTTCTCCACAAAAAGAAAAAGCCACCAGCAAAGACAGAGTTTTTCCAGTCTCCTCCCTCACCATATGTCATTCCCTAATGCTCTTCCCACAGAAGCAGAGTACTTCCAAACTGTTCAGTTTTATCCATGAAATACGTGGAAATTTCTCACAGTGAGAAATACTTGACTTCATTACCATGCCAAAGTTCTCTGAATTAATCACTCTGTCCACAGATTGGAATCCTTCCACCAGTCTGGATTTTACAGTCATTTAAAGCCAAGCAGAAAAGAGTTGCTTTGCTCTGGAAAAGGAACTCACAGACTCTCTGAGGCATAATCAATCGGATTAGGAGTCACTCTTCTGAAGCTGGTTTTGTAACTTTGTCCCCTTCTGAATTTTTCCAGTCACTAGTCATTTGGCCTCTTGAACTTACTTCAAGAGAAAGTTCCTCTCACTCATGATTCATAGGTGAAAGTAATCAAGATGCAATTAACGGCAAAGTTAATTGAAAGAATTGAATTGGATTTCTGTGCCAAATTTAAGCATTAAAAATTAGAAAATTATTATGCTTTCACATTCTTTAGAGAGGAACAAAACTTTTTGTTTTTTGATTTGCACTAATGCTAAATGCAGTGCTCTGTTGATCTTCGCTATCACTGTGGCTTAGTGTGAGAATGTTTTCATTAAGGTAGAAAGCAATAAAGAAGGGAATTTGAAAATGTTTGACCTGATTGTATTACCGCCCTTTTATCCTCCAGCAACCCTTTTAATTAAAAAAAGAGCAACCATTACACAAAATCAAAGTGGAAACATCAGGATATGGAAGCTTGTGTTGTTTTTTAAGATTACCTAAAGAAAATATGACAGAATGAATTGAAATTTAATTACACTAGTGCTGTTGCTTTTTAGTCGTTTTTACTCCCTTATTAAAAGTTTTATAAATTTTTTCCACTTAAAAGTACTGGAAATTTAATAGTCAAATAAATTTGTTTAACTTCAATAACATAGGAACTAGGATATTTGAGATGTGCCAATACCAAGATCTTGGTGGGCTCAAAGAGAGATACAAATCTAGATGGTGGAGCCTGTAAAAAAATAATTTCTTGCTATGGAAAATATAATATAAACTTGTTTCTTCTCTTTGAGAGAGGGCTGGATGGTTCCTGGGATAATATTTGCCTTCCGGACATATTTAGAACAGTAACAATAGTTGGCTCTTATGTACCATGATTTCATATGATCAATTTAGGTTTTTACCTTATTGGTCTTGAGATTATACATTCATTTTATAAAAACTTATTGAACTCTGATACTTGCTGGTGAGAAAATCAAATAAAGTAAAAGCTTTTCCCTCAAAAGCTCGCAAATTAATGGAGGGGACTAAAAGGTAAACGCATAATTTCAATCTGTCAAGAGGTAATCACAGGGTTCTATGGGATTACAAAAGAGGCAGGGTTCAGCTACTTGATGAATTGAGGTGGGAAACTCAATAAAAGCAATTTGAACTGAGTCTCAAAGGGATAAGCAGGTGTCTATCTGTCTGTGAGATAAAGGCTTTAAACCAGGGGAAAAAATCAATGCCTGCCCAATGAGAGGGAATAAAAATGTATTTTTTCTTAGAGGAGCTCTAAATTGTTCTACATAGTAGGAGCACAATGGATATTTACAGGAATTACTAAAGATTATATCATCATCATACTGTGTGACATGTCATCGTGCTGTCTTCACCTATTGTAGACTGCAAAGGCTCTGAAGGATTTTCACCAGCAAGTGATATGATTCTACTTATTTTAGTATTTTTAAACAGCCTTATTGAGGTATTAATATGCAATAAACCATCTTGTTGCATAAACCATGTGTTTGCATCCAAATCGCAATCAAGTTAATGAACAAACCATCATCCCCCAAGTTTTCTTGGGCCCTTCCCAATCCCTCCCTTTCTTCTTTCACCCACAATCAAGCCCAGGAAACCACTGAACTACTTATCTTCCTTCTGTTACAATAAATTAATATTTTCCAGAATTTTATGTGAACATGAGGGTGTACATATTAATTTTGCATGGCTTCCTTTATTTGACATAATTATTTTTGAGACTTGTCAATTTTGTGTGTGTCAATGATTCATTCCCTTTTACTGCTAAGCACTATTCCACTTTATGGTTATATAAAAATTTTTTATCCATTTGTTTTAGTAATGAGCATCTGAATTCTTTCCAATTTGGGGATATTGCAAATAAATCTGCTATGAATGTTCTTGCACAAGTCTTTGTATGGACATGTGATCTCCTTGTCTTGGGTAAACACCTAAACGCAGAATGGCTAGATGATATGATAGGTCATGTTTAACTCTTTAACAGACCGTCAGTTTTCTAACGTTGTTGCACAATTTTAGATTCTCAGAAATAGTACATGAGAGTTTTGGTACCTCTGTCTTCTCACCAACACTTGACATGGTAAGACTTTTAAATTTTTGCAATTGTAATGTGTGTGTAATGTTATTTGTTGTGGTTTTAAACTGTATTTTCCAAATAAGCATCTTTTCATGTGCGATTTTCCACCTGCATATTTTTTCTTGATAATGTCTGTTCAAATATTTGGCCAGTCTTTCATTGTTTTTTAAATTTTCTTATTAAATTTTTAGAGTTCTTTAGATAATCTGGATACAAATCCATTATGAGATATGTGATTGCAAATACTTTCTCCCAGCATGTGTTTTTCTGAAGTGGATGTTTTAAATGTTTATGAAGTATAGTTATAAATTTTTTTTCTTACAAATCATTATTTTTGACATCCTTTCTAATTAATTTTTACCTACCCCAAGATCACAAAGATTTTACCCTATTTCTTCTCCTAGAATTTTATAGTTTTAGGCTTTGCATTTATGTGTGATCCATTTTTAATTAATTATTATCATTTTTTTGTACCAGGGATTGAACCCAGGAGCACTTAATCCAGCCCTTTTTCTATATTTTATTTTGAGACAAGATCTTGCTAAATTGCATATGACCTTGTTAAGTTGAAGAAGCTGGCTCTGAATTTATGATCCTGCTGCCTCAGTCTCCCGAGTTGCTGGGGATTATAGGCATGCACCACTGGTACTGGCCATTTTTAATTAATTGTTATATGTTGTACTAGGTATGACTAGAAGTTCAAGCACACATCTAATTGATCTAACACTATTTTAAAAGTACCATCTCTTCTCCACTTAGTTGCTCTTGTACATTTGTCAAAAACCAATATTCCAACCTAACATATTCATAGAACATTCCACCCATCCAAACTAACTGGATCTTAAAATTCTATACATGCTGTTTCTATAGTTCAGATGTTCACTTTTGTGTTGCAGCTCATTACACAGTGTACCAATGGGAAAAATATTCATTTCAACAGTACATGACCAATGTTATTCACCAAAAAATTCTGTCAGAGCAACAAGAAGTTCCTGAAACCTACCCTTAAATGTGCATTCAAGGATAGACTAGAAGTTTAAAAGGAAATTACAAGGTTGGGTTCAAGTAAATTGTTTTAAAGATAAACAAAAGAATTGGTTTCTTCTCTACCTCCTAAGTTTCAGAGAGTATTTTCTTACCCCAAATATTCTGAATTGACAATATGAAAAGTCCTGCACATCTCTGGAAAAGGCAAAATTGAATAAAATGTAGTTTTATACATATAGGGAATGATCAGTTTCCTTTCAGTGTATGGAATAAAGAGGCAATTTTCTGTTATAGCTGATACACTGAAGAAGCTAAATGGTTATCTTAAGTAAGACTTCCAGGAAAATTATAGTGAGTTGTTATTATGTGCTATAAACTTCAGATAAATTTGAAGCACACAAAGAATGAAAAAAAAGGATGGAGTTACATAGCAAGTAAACAAAAATCAGTTATTTAGATTTTTTTGTACACAGTCTCATTCATGCAACACACAATGCCTAGTTACAAGCATAACAAACAACTAGCTCTACTCTTTCCTCCTCACCCCATTCAAATATGAGCCACCCTGAACTCCAATGTGGTAAATCACATGATAGTGCTAATTTGAGATTAAGCAACTAGAAGTCTCCAAAATCTGAGGCTGGATGTAGCCAGAACATTAGGCCAGCAGCATTTTGAAGTTACAAAATCTACAGAAAAATAATTTCAGTGAGTTTTGGGGTCATAAAGCAATCTAGACTTAGGCAGTTTCTATACTGTCAAAACTTTTTAGCATCTGCTGTGGTCTGAATATTTGTGTCCACTCAAAATTCATTTATTGAACCCCTTCCCGCAATGCAATGGTATTAGGATGTGAGGCCTTTGGGAGGTGATGAGGTCATGAGAGTGAAACCCTTACAAATGGGATTAGTGCCCTTTTAAAGGGCTAGAGAGACCAGAATCCTCCCCTTCTATCATGTTAGGACACTGAAAAGATAGCAAGCTCTGAGCCAGAAAGCAACACCTCACCGGACACCAAATCTGTCAGCACCTTGATCATGGACTGTTCAACCTCCAGAACTGTGAGTAATGACGTTCTGTTGTTTGTAAGCCACCCAGCCTCTGGTATTTGTTGCAGCACCCTCTATGGACTAAGATGGCATTCTACTTGTGGGTAAGCATCTTTTATCATGAGGTGAGAAGTCTTTTGTTTATGTGATTCCTTAAACAAATAAACAAACAAAAAAAGTAAAATACAAAAATAACCCTTATAGAAATTCAGAAATCAGAAAACCAAAAATTCAACTAAATAAGGAATAAGAATACCATAAGATATTGCATCTATTCTTTTTTATTTTTTATTTTCAGTAAATAGTTAATGTGTGACTTATATATCATCCAAATTCATTTCCTTGATAAGAAGAGAGACTGAGAATTCTGGTGGTTTCTTCAATAGAATCTAGGGCAGGTGCAGAATTGGGCTGGAGTGGTGGCTGGTTGTGAGGCTTGAAGCATCTCAAAACCAGGGCTGTCCAAACCATCATTTCCTAACAGGAAATGAGAAGGACAGGCAAAATACCTCAAGGCTTATCAGAGTTTAGTTTGCAGCAGGACTGTGGGGGCAAAAGCAAAGGATGAGTTTGGACATGTCATGGAGAAGGAAGGATCATGAAGACCAAGGACACTTCACCAATAATGCAATGAAGGTACTGGAAGTTCCTGTTTTCCCAAGTCTTTTCTTACTCTAATTCCTGCTTTATTAAAACCAGAGAAAATTTCTTACTATCTTTTCCATTGATTCCTTAATCAAAATACAGTATCTTTTGAGGATGGACTCTCAATATTTAATTTTGCATTTCCAGCCCCTAACTCAAGAGTTTTATAGGCAGTAAGAACCCACTCTTTGAGTGGGTTTACATAACAAAATGTTTGTTATGTAAATATCATAGCAGTCAAGAGTATCCTTGAAATATCTGACTATAATGCAATTCTTGGACTTTACTGTGAGGTGAATGATCATAACTGCTGCTGCCAAGTTAAAAATTGCTGAAGAGTCCCTGAGTTTTAGCCTGAGAGATTATGAACACCATTCTTTGCAGGTGGCTTTTCCTCTTGTATAATGTGCTTGTATAATGTACTGAAACTTGAGCCAGCAATCAAGGCATAGACTGGTCTTCCCCGAGCAAGGCCAGGGATTACTAGTGTCTAAGCCTTTTCTGCAGCACACAATTCAATACTCCACTTAATCCAGTGGACATAGATTTCTATATGCATTATATGGACAACAGGCATTTAAAAAGCTTCCTCTTTAATATCTTGTGATATTAAAAGTATACCTTAAATAATTCCCAAAAAACTAACAGACACCTTTCTACAAATAGAGGAAGAAGGGCTGAGAATAAACTATCTCACTGGGTATCAACCACAGAGGTTTTCCTAAGAGTACCATATTTCTGTTCAGGATTCCAAAACATATTTTCATTAATATTTATTCTATGTCACTAGATAAAGAAGCTGAAACTTTCATATCCCCTAGAATACACAACCAAATAACGCTATAATAATTTTTTCTGACATTATTCACATCTTCCTCCAAAGCAAAAAAAAAAAAAAAGAAAGATTCAGCCCTGGAGTGGCTGGATGATCGAATTGGTTTAATTACTGTTTTATTTTTTGTTTTTCCAGCCATCTAACAACATATAACAATGTAAATGTAAAATCCACTGGAGAAAATTCTTTGTAATCAGAGTTAATCTCTGAATAAATCTGATACTTCAGCCTATGTACCTCTATATTCTACAAGTTACTCAAACATGGATGATCATTAAGTTAACATAAATCCAACCCTTAATCCTATGTATTCACCAAGTTAATCATACTCAGAAGATACATGATCACTGATTAGCCTTGAAGATTCCATTAGTAATAAGCTGTATTTCACTTCAGAATATTTTAATTTTGCTGATATGTTCCATCAAAGAAATGTCTGACAATATTTGCCTTAGTAATAACAATATTTGACACCTACATGGTGTTTTATGCATTTTTGGCAGCCTATATATAAAAACATTCTGGAACTTTAAGCAGTATTATTATATCGGCATACAAAAAACAGACAAAACTTATGCAAATGTGGCATGCATGTCCAGCGCCACCAAATTGAACAAAAGTATAATGAATTTTGTCATGACTATTGCTTCCAAGATCTTAAAGCAACAATTTTTATGCAGAATCAAACATTTTCAGAAATGCTAGCCTATAATAAGGCTTCAGTGAAAAAGCCTCCCTTCTCCCTCATAGGAAATTATAGTAATTTTTCTTCATTGTCTGCTTGAGATATTTTGGTACTGTAAAACTATTATTATAGGCCTCAGAAGACCACCCTCCTGGATGGCCCTTGAATTGTTTACTAGGAAGAACCCAAGGGAAGTTGATGGACCTGAGAACGTCAAGGGTGAATATATGTTGGATTTAAAATATGTCCTATCATGTGCTGTAATTGTGTCATCTATGTGACTTTCAGATTAGGAGTAAGAACATATTGAAATGCCCAGCAAGACATTTGGACAAAAGAAGATAGCAGTTAGGAGGTCATAGAGAGAGGAACAGAGCAGAAGAGGGCAGCAGGCTTTGGGATGGTAGTGCCAAGCTAGGTCCAGGTCCTGGCTTAGGATATAAACAGCTGCACCATCTGGAAATAGAGGTTTGACTTCAGAAAAAGAGAAGAAATCAGAGAAAATGAAGGGAACAAGAGAGAACATTGCAGCCATGCAAAAAGGACAAAGACAGACCAAGAGCTTGAGAGCAACTTGGAGGGTTCTAGAAGGAGGTTCTCATCTCATCTAAAAGATCAGGATTAGTCATGAACTGTGAAAACCAGAAGAACAGTGTAACTGAGGAAGCTCAGCTGAAAGGCGAGGGGGATTGATCCTAGAATGAGAATCTAAAGAAAAGCTTTAGAGGTTTCAAAAAACCCTTCAGATTTGATAGTTCACTTTTTCTTATTCAATTTATTGTTAAATGATATGTATTTGCATTTGGCATTTAACCCAGATGTTGGACATTTCTTGCTCCCAAATGAAACCAAAGTCAACAGGGGGTCTTATGCTTGTTAATGAGGTGCAACATATATTATTTATTCTTCTAAAAAATTCTGCTGGGCTAGCAGTGTAGGCAGGAGGACTAGTACCCAATTTGGAGAATGTATCTTAAAATCCCAAGCAATTTACTCTCAAGTGTGATGTATCAAAACTCAGCAGCCTCTATACCAGGTCCGTCTCCTGATCAGAAGAACCCAGTAGGGAATAGATCACTTAGAATCACAGTGAAAGGTGGTTCCGAAGGTTATAAGTAACTGTAAGTTAGCGTTTGAGACCTTTTGTATCAAAGTATGTACTTTTCTGTTGGTCTAGCTGTATACTAGTCTGTGCCATGATTTAAACAAAGCAAAATTATGTGAACACAACTACCAGGGCATTGTGACAAATTTCTTAGCACTTAGAAGATGGTCTTTGGATGACTCCCTGACTGCACACCTGCATACCTGCAACAAAATAGACAATATATGATGGAGGCTGCAATGATTACCACAGTGATTTTCCACATCCTTAAGTGTCTCCTGACAAATTTCTAAAATCTAAGTAACTTTCACATTTGTTGTACTTAGTAATCTCTCAGTATTTGGGGTTATTATTGGAAAAAATGATATGAGTGCTTTTTCTTTTCTTTTTTCTTTAGAGAAAATAACTAAAATATCATCATGATTCACAGAATAAGAACACCAAATGGGAAACTAGAAGGTGGTAGCTGTGAGAGATGGTGAATCCAATATCTATGGCCTGTAGACAATGAAAGTGGCTCAACAAAATATCAGACTTAACCATAGACATTATGCTAGACGTTTCCACCATAAAAACTGCATTATACCAATGGTTCTCTGATTCAGATCAGAAGTCACGGTATGGTGGGAGGCAATGTGGTGAGCATGCATAATAACAAGAGTTATTTGTAGATAAACTACAAAATTGTTTGAAACACTAAATTATCCAAAGAAGAAAAGATTTGATAGCTGCATGGAGAGGAAACTAACACATACTGAGTTTTTCCTATATATTGTTCCATTTAATCTCATTTAATTTGTGCAAGGTAGGTGGTAAATACTGACTTTCAGAGAAGGAAATTGATGCTTCAAAAGGTGATGCAATTTGTTCAAGATGTGAATTTAGATCTGTCTGTTCTGTTTAAGTGAGAAAATGCACATATTACCTCCCTGTACTTTTTTTCTTTTTTAATAGTGGGGATTGAACCCAGGAGCACTTTACCATTGAGCTACAATCAAAGCCCTTTTTAGATTTTATTTGGGGACAGGGTCTTGCTAAATCACTTAGAGCCTCACAACTTGTGATCCTCCTGCTTCAGCCTCCTGAGTCACTGCAATAACAGGTATGTGCCACTGTGCCCAGCTACCTCCCCCTATCTGATGTTGATTTGCATGAAACTGAATCTGTCCTATGCCTATTAATTCATGTAACATCTGTATCTAAAAGAGTGAAAATAAAACTGTGGAATAAATTTCAAGCTTGTTTTTCAGAGCCTCAAGACTGCTTGAAGTTGCTTCAGAAATCATCTTGACTAACAAAAGAAGGGTTAAACTGATGAGGTTCTGAATCCCTTCTTCTATCTTAGAGATATTCCACATTGTCTTTTTATATATTGGGATATATACAATTTTATCTGGAGGAAGATTTTCACTGCTAAGCAAAGTTTGAAAAATATACAATTGCCTATAGGCAAACCACCTTCATGAAAGCTTTCAATGGACCATATATGTGTTATAGGGGAAAAGAACTCTCTCTCTCTCGAACTCTCTCTCTTGTAAAATATATCTATAATTTTCTGTGGTGAATCAAAAAGTTTCTCTAATATATGTACTATACTCTAATTGCCAGTTGATCACAACTTTTTGTTCTATAGAGACAATTTCATCATATTGTAGGAAACATCTTTTAAAAACTAAGACAAAGCTTTTCATTGGATCCACAGACTGGTTGTTTCCTGAATGACTTATGAAATGCAAATGAAATTCTTCAGTTGATGTCATAGTACTGACTATAAAAATGGTCAATGGCAAAAAAAAAAAAAAAAAAAAAAGGTAGAGGACCAGGATGCTGATACAGATTGCTGAGAATGGTAGTGTTGTTCAATAACAAAATAACACATCTTGGCTGCAGGGGCTTTATCTACAGAGTGGACCAATCAGGTAGGACAGGAAGAAAAAGCTTCATTTTTTTTTTCCTGTGATCTGGCAACAACTTAGCTGAAATTTTAAAAAACACATCTCCAAGGAAAGCTCACTATGCTTTCATCCATTGAATCTAAAACATTAATCCAAAAGATTGTATTCAGGAAAAGTGACCAATCATTTAAATATTGTAGTCATTTTCCCAGTTTTTTTAAGCTTTGGTGACCATCCTTAATATGTAAAACAGAAAAAACATGAATGATATATCTTAAGGCAGTGTTTCACTTCACCAAAACTCAACTTATTAACTTTTGAAGAAAAACCAGGTTGGGCAAGAGCCTTTTTAATTTTGGAAGTTTTTGTGGGAAGGTCTGGAAATAAAAAATGACAACTGAATGAGTTGGAAATTACTGTAATAATTATACAACTTTGAACTTACCACCATAAATTGTAGATACTTGTTAGAAATGCATACTGCAGTTTCAACAAAGCAATACTAATGGGCATAATAAATCTTAAACTGAAGCACTTGAGTATTTAAAACAAGCACTAGACCAACCAAAGAAAATATTTTAAATGAGCAATGCTAAATGAATCAAGTCCTTTTCGGATAGCGTAGGCCTCTTGGACCTCATGGTTTGGAGTAGACCAGATGGTTTTTGCACGTGTTTAGGTCCTATTTGTGAGTGTTAGTAATGGAGCAAAAAGTAATAATGAGATAGAACATTAAGGATGTAATAGAAGTTCTAATGCTGCTTCCATCAATGATATTAGGCAGAAAATCAGTAGGATGTTTTTAAAGGGAACAGTAAAAAAGAAAGGAATTATAAGATTCCTGGATCTTTATTACAGATGCATCCAGACAAAAGGAGTCATTTCTTCCTCTAAAACCTGTTTCAGAAGTAAATGTAAAATTTTAATATATTAATGGCACGATTGCTATGCATTGAAAAATGATAAAAACAAACCTATAGTATAAATAATATGTACATTCTTTTACCAATGATTAAAATCAAATGCTTCACACATGTAATGTGGTCATTCAGTCCTTCAAAAGGTCCTTTTTCCCCTGTGGTGATCACTAACAGTTAGGGAAAGAGAACAATTCTTTTGAGAATATTTAGAACAATGAAAACCACAGTCTGCATAATTTCTCAGCACCATTTTATAGATGCAAAAAGAGCACGATTATTTGCTATGTTTACATTTCCCATTTTCCTTCCTCACCAGTATAATGGAATGGCTATTTAAAACTGTTTAAGCTGATTTCAGCTATTTCCCCCATCATGCTATGTGTTTGTGATGAGAAATCTGGCATAGTTCACTGGGGAGGTTTATAGAGTTGGCAGACTCAGATGCTCTCTTTATAGTGTGTGCATGGAGGGGTGTAGAGAGAGGGTAGTATGCATGGGTGGAATTCATGATGCTGAAAATTTTAGAAAAAAAGGGGAAATGCCTTTGCTAACTCAATCATCTTTTGCTGACAGTAGCCTAGCCTTGGGGAAAAAGAATCCATTTATGTGATTCTTTTCTCTATTAACCTTCAAGCTGATTCCAACATGGATTTTCCTCTTTTAATCGACAGGGCAAAATGAGCCCTATTTCCCATTTTTCCCTCTGGAGGACACTGGCTGTTCCCAGAGCTGAGGAATCCATGCAAAACAGCCTTGCAGAACAGCAAGAGGCTATGGCAGAGCTTCCCTCACTCTCAGTCTCAAATGCCAAGAAAGGAGAGAAAATAGTCTGTTTGTATTGCCCACTTTCCCCCTGCTGTGGGCCAGCTCTAAAATTGTAATTCTCTATATTTCTATACATCAATAATCAGAGAAGTGCATTTTAATGCTATGAATGTTGTCAGAGTTCCTCACTATTCTGTCTCTTGAGTCTTTTATTTTCAGATCAATCTACATATGTTGGAGTCTTGAATGTTAAAGCTCTTAATAGGTATAGGTTGAATTAGTAACAAGGTGCAAATTAATTGAGCAAAAATCAGCTGGGTTGCTAACCTTGTGGTTCAAGGTCTTTCAGAATAAGTGGGTCTGAGCAACTTCTGGAAATACATGAGCTAGGAAAGGTCTTTTGCTTCATTATGCCCATGGTACAGTGAACTAAGCACACAGAAGCATGAGGAAGATAAGAAAGATCATTTTAAACCCTCTCAGGTAATGGCCTATTTGGTTCTTGTCAATTCATCAGAGGTATTAATCAGGTAAGATGAGCTCAATAAGTATTTCTTGTTGATTAACAACTTGTTGATTCCAGAAAATGGGCAATTGTTTCTAATAAAGTTTATATAAGTTATTTATTTCCGTTTTAAGCTTTCAGTGCTTGAGAATTAGCCCTCAGGACAATACCAAGGAAGTCACTGGTGCACCGTGGGGTAAAAGATGACTTCAAAAGGTAGCAGAGTTCTGTAAATAGCACCATGATGGTCAGTGCTGATCTGGGAAGGAGAAGGCTTGTGAGGATGCTAACAAAGCTTCTGTTTTCCCCAGAAATTGTATTGTTACCTGCAAGACTATTACCATGTATTCTGTCTGAAAACCCAATACTTAATTATGCAAGTGATCTCATGAGCCCATCTTGAGTCAAATTCACAGCTGATTTTATGAAGCTGTGATTTTGCAAAATCAAAACCACTATCCAATGCTAATGTTGATCATCTTTTCCCACAAGAACACAAAAAAGTAGCAACAGATATTATTTCTGAAAGATACATTATTTAAAGCTTATATAGAGCTTCTCAATGAAAGTTATTCATAAAATTATGGTTTTCACATAAAGCTACAGTGTTTCACATTTGTTTCTATTAAGGTACTGAGTATTTAAATTAAAAAGAAAAAAAAAGCCAGGTATAGTAGTGCAGGCCTGTAATTCCAATCCCTGGAGAGGCTGAGCCAGGAGGATCACAAGTTTGAGGCTAGCTTCAGCAACTTAGCAAGTTCCTAAACAGCTTAGCAAGACTCTATCTCAAAATAAAAAATAAAAAAAGGCTGGGGATGTAGCTCAGTAGTAAACCATTCCTGTATTCAGTCTCTGCTGATGTTGTTGATGAGTCTTGAATGTTAAAGTTCTTAATAGGTATAGGTTGAATTAATAAGTGAGTCTCTAAAAGACAGTAACAAGGTGCAAATTAATTGAGCAAAAATAAGCTGGGTTGCTAACCTTCTGGTTCAAGGTCTTTCAGAATAAGTGGGTCTGAGCATCTTCCTGTATTCAACATCAACAACAAAAGTATAAATTTCAGAGTCTGAAAAATTTTTAGTTTGAAGGTCTTATTTTAAAGGTCAAAAATTCTATGAACTAATTAGTGATTCTTTTCTATGCCTGTATTAGGAAATTTTGCAAGGTGAAAGACATGAATAAATTCAACTGTTTTAAATTATTTTAACATGCTAATTAATCATCAGAAAAATTAATTACATGTGAAACTGATATTATATAAATGTGTAAAATATATTGCTCATTCGTTCAATAGACAATGTACAACTTTATTGCAAAATGCATTTGCAGCCTCTCCTTGCAATAACTTGCTGGCCCACAGGATTTTGTGGCCACTGCTAGGGACCCATTAATCTAGATCAAGAACCAGCTTATGTAAGGCAGATCTCATCATGTTTCAGGAGGCCATCTGAAAGCTTTCGAAGGGGAGACAAAGGCAATAGTCTTTCTGCATTAGCCTTCTTGCAGAATACTGAAGTGTGTACATGATCGGGCAGAAGGTAGACCACACTCCGTGTGGTCATCTGACAGCATCAGTCATGGACTTCTCACCTCATCTGTCCTTGACAGTTTGCTGCCATTACCCAGAAAAGCCACAAAAACCTCTGTCCATTTACATCAATCCACATTATTGTGAGGCCCAATTCATATTCTAGACAGGTTGATTGGAAACATTCTTCACAACAATAATTTAAATAAAATATATTTGGCTGTTTTTAAAGAGAATTTTTAGAATGGTTCTATCGTGTTTGTGACAGTAATTAAATTTTACTTTTAAGTTGTACATACATGACACCAAAATAAATATTTGACAATTATAATCTATGTCACTCTTTCCCATAGAGTTACAACAAATATTTGCTAAAATTATGAAACACAAAAGTAATATCTTTTCTATCAACATTGACAAGAAATCCATTAAAGAGAATATGAAAATATACAAACTCACTGATAAAATTTGGAAATATCTAATGTCCAGTAGTTGGACATGTCGTCTTTGGTACATTAGTGACCCCAAATCATTAACTTGCCAGCAGAATAATAAAAAATAAAATGATATTTCAGACTCAATGAATTGGAAGTTTTATATATTGATGAGTTTATATAAATAAGAAAGAATATAGGGTATCATTTAAGAAATTAAGAATGTGATTTATGAAACATTGGATTACCAAAAAAATCCAACAAATCTAAGAAATATAAACTTAAATTATGGATACAGTAGCTCAATTATCATAAAGTGAAAGCATTTATTAAACTACTAATCTCAGAAATGAAGATTAAGCAGACTATATAATCTTTCAATTAATCTTATTACGGTCAGTGCTTTTAATAGTTTCTTTGATATCTTTAATCATGAATTTGTCTTTAGTCGTGAACTTACTTGGAAAATTGTTCTGGAAAAGGTGTCTGGCAACCATATAATATCTTTGAAAATTTAAAAAGTATATCAAACACAATTGTACAGTCATCTACCTTTGAAAACTAGCCATATCAACGTATTTTTCATAACTGTGGAAGTTATACATTGTGTACTATGTCACATATGAACTTTAGGTGGCCTTATATTCTGTATACAGTAATTCTCTAAGTATATGTTAATTTTCTCTTACATGGTTTTAATTTGAATAAAAATAAATGTACATCATAAATACAACTAAAATTACTGTACAAAACCAAATTTCTACTATTCTTAATTTTTCTCGTTTTTCAGTACCTTATATTGATTTTAAATGCATTCTAGTGATATATCTCACACTGGAAACAGTGAAAGATGCTTGCTTCCCAGGATTGCAAAACACAAGTTAGAACTGATTTACCAAGTAAATATTATATTTAACATTAACTCATTGAGACTTTCACTTGCTCACTCAAAAAATGTTGATTGAAGTTCTACCATAAACTAAGTACATTGTAGATGAAAATACATCTAAGTCATGTGCCTTTATGGAACTCAGGTCTTAGATGAGACAGACATCTCGATAAATATAAACAAAGGCAAGATAAATTCTGACACACATATAAGCAAAGTGTCATGGTACCAATGAAGATGGAACAACTAACTATCAGTGTCAAGTTTCAGAGATGGGCATCTAAACAAAATGCAGGAGACACAGGCTGGCACAGGTAGTGGGTGTGGAGCAGCAGGTGGTGGTAGAAGCAGAGACATTCTAAGTAGAGTACAACCTCCTGTATGAAGTGTAAAAATCTGAACAGAAACTGCATAATTCTTCCAGTTATAAGACTGAGCTAATAGTCTCTTCCAGATCTAAAATTCTATTTCATGTCATATTCATAAGCACATAAAAGTTAACTTGAAGGGTACCTAGGTTGGTTCCATAGTTTAGCTATTGTGAATTGATCTGGTGTAAACATTGATGTGGCTACATCACTATAATGTGCTGATTTAAGTCCTTTGGGTATAAACTGAGAAGTAGGATAGTTGAGTCAAATGGTGGTTCCATTCCAGGTTTTCTCAGGAATCTTCATACCACTTTCCATGCCCCTCAACAGATGAATGGATTTAAAAACTGTGCTATATATACGATGGGATGTTACTCAGCCTTAAAGAAGAATAAAATGATGACATTTGCCAGTAAATGGATGCAGCTGGAGAATATCATGCTAAACAAAATAAGCCAATCCCCCAAAACCAAAAGCTGAATATTTTCTCTAATATGCAGATGATAATTCACAATGGGGGGACGGGGCTAGGGAAGAATAGAGTTACTTTAGATTAGATAGAAGGTGTTAAAGGGAAGGGAGGGTGTATGGCAGTAGGAATGATAGTAGAATTAATTAGACATTATTATCCTATGTATATATATATACCTATATGACAGGTGTGGTTCTATGTCATATACAACCAGAAGAATGAGAAATTAGACTACATTATATATGATGTATCCAAGTGCATTCTACCGTCATGTATAACTAATTAAAACAAATACAAAACATTTTTTAAATAACTTGAAGACAGAGTACATATTAACTTTTTATGGAAAACATACTATATAATTTTTGTTCATCCTTAGAGACAATATTTTTTAAAAGCCAAATATACAAATACCTACCAGCTCACTGAAGTCCAGAACTCCAGTCTACTTTATTGCCTATGAGAGCATGCTAAGAACCTCATTCTCCTTACTCTCTGTGATGTCCAACTCAGTGAGTAGAATCCCTGCCTGCACTGGTTCACTATGCTGGCCCACAATGACATAGGGGTGATGCGTTGCTTTCACACTGATAGATCCCCATAAGTGCTCAGAGTCCTAGCAGGAGCTTGGAATATTGGGAAATGTTCCCATCCATCAATGTGATCAAAAATTTTTTAAAACAAAAAGGTGATCACTGTTGGATCAGAGTGGCAGTGGCTGAGGGAAAGCCACTTTTTTTGTCTTTCTCAGAGTCTCGTTCTCTCAATCTGTTCCTCCCTTCCTTCGTTCTTTTTTCTCTCTTTCCTCTTTCCTTTTCTACCTTTGTATGTCTGAGTGTAAAGAACATTTGGAACTGTAAAGTTGTACCTGAACTGACAGCAATCAGTGCTCCTGGAAAAGGATTGGATATCCAATTTAGTCTCCATAAAATAAAGTAAAAATGGCTGGATGGAGAGAAAATGAGCAGAGGAATGAATACACAAGCATGGTCTCCTTAGTTCTTAAAACACTTCAGAGTCACTAGGGCTTTTAACAGTGGGCACAGGACTTTTAGCAGTGGTATGATAATGGGTTTGGTCCCTCTTGGTCTGTAGCAGTGGGGAATGATATAAACCATACTCCCTGGAAAACTAGGAAGTGACCCACTCCCTCTCACCTTCACAGGATGGAACTTCTTATGTTCTGATTTCCAGGGCGCCACGTGACTATCCTCCCTCTTGCTGCCCATCACTGTGTCCTCTGGGCCCACTGTCCTTGCTCCATGCCCACCTTTCATCTCTGCCTCTTCAGCTCTCCGCTGGAGCACCATCACACCAGCATCAATATTCCTTTGTCTTTTGTCTTTATTAATCTTGGAAAGATGATGAGGTGCCAGGATGCTAATAAACTTAAAACCAACCAAAAATTGAACACAGCTCAGAGGAAAGATAAGAGTTTGAAATATAAAAAATAGGGATAGAAAGGGAGGGAAATAAAATTTATGTCTTCACTAAAACTTTATTCAAATTAATCTTCAATCCAAATCACTTTCTAAAAACTGCTTTTAGGAGAAATAGGCAAGTCATAATATTTTAGAATGCTCTAAAATATCAATTGAAGGGTGTATACTTGAACAATATAAATTGACCCTAAATGTCTTTATTTGCTTTATTTATGTTATTTATAGTAAAAGCAAGATAATCACTTGCTCTTCAGAACACTGTTATTATAAAATCTGTCCTTGCAAAAAAAATCACTAATATTCAGTATTATGTTTGTGTTAAGTTTTCTGTCACTGTGAAAAATTCCTGAGATAAGTAACATAAAAGGAGGAAAGGTTTATTCTGGCTCATGGTTTCAGAAGTTTCAGTCCATGGTCACTTGGCCCAGTCAATACATCATGGCAGAGTATCTAGTGGAGGAAAACTGCTCAGTTCATGGTGGCTGGGACCAAAGACAAAAAAGAAAGAGCCAGGATATCCTTCAAGGATATGCCCACAGTAACCTCTTTCCTACAATTAGGCCCTACCTCCCAAAGTTTCCATCCCCTCCCAGAATTGCCACCAGCAAAGGACAAAACTTTTGACATATTAGCCTTTTAGGGACATTCCAATCCAAAATGTAACAATAGTCTTTATGGATATATGGTGCCACACTTTGTAAATGTTTCAGATCAATAGCTGAAATCTGTAATTAGGATGTTTCAGTTCCCCAAAATTCCAAAGAGTGATCATTTTGCTATATGTGGAATCTATTGGGAACACATTCAGAAGAATTAATTCTGGCCCATTTTTAAGAAAGTATTTAGCAATGTAATACCTATTATTAGAATTACTTCCTTCTCCCTGAATTAAAGCTTTTATTTTTCAGTCGATTTTAACAGGCAAAGTCAAGATGATGTTTATGGTTTTAGATTACAGTTTTTGGATTCTGATAATCCAATTCATAAAAGATTGTTCTCACTATAAATAGGTCCATTCTTTGTGAAAATATTTGTTGAGCATCAGCTGCCAGTCACTGTTCTCTGTGCACCTGATAGACCAATGAATAGAGCAGACTATGGTCTCTGAGACTTAGATTCTAGTGGAGAGAGAGAGAATAAAACATAGTAAGAATATATATGAAGGTGATCAGGACTATGAAAAAAATAACTGATAGCAAAATTGGTAGGGGAGAGGATAAGGGGAAATAGTGGGTTGGAATCTTCACTAAGGTGAGCAAGATGAGCCTCATTGAGGTGAAAAGTGAGAAAAGACACTAGGGAAGTGAGCCAAATGGATCTGCTTTTATTACCTTCTAGTTATCATCGAACACTTCATTTATGATGCATATTACTAATAATTTCACAAAATATTAAATGCACTTATTTTTCTTAAAGAAATCAAAATTTAAATATAGATTTCATCAAATAAGGGATAAAATTGGTTAGTGAATAGTTAAATACAAATTTTTTAAGATCATTTAAGCTTGACAGATGAGAGTAGCTGTACGAGTGACCAGGAATAAGGCTTTTGCTGTGCTTTAAAGGACAGGTCATGTAGATGAGTAATCATAGAGCAAGGGACAATTTCCAAGAAGGAGACTTAGGTAAAGTCTTCTATTCAATTGTTCCTTGGTTATATTTCATGTACAAGGGACTCAGTGCGGTGCTGGATTCAGAAATGCACAGAACATAATCCCTACCCTCCAGAAGCTGAAAAGCTCTCAGTAGAGTATGCATGATAGTGTGGAGTCTGCCTTATAATACCTGGACATTGAGTCATCAGGATTGCAAGTTTCAAAAAGAAGAAATGATTTTAGAGGGAAAGGAACAATTACAAAGAAGTTTGGGAATGAAGGAGAAAATGTTTCAAGGAAACATTTGGCTTTATAAATTAGGAAGAGTTAGAGGTTGCTTTTATTAAAAACACAAAAATATTGACTTTTCAATTGGGCCTGAAAATGTCCAATTGATAACTAAAAGTATGCTAAAAATTTGGCTCCTCTGCCAGAGTTTTATATTTTATATATACCCTCTTTGCTCTGGATCACGGTCTAAGATTGCCTTTCTATAGAATCTGGGGGCTCATGTCAGTACTACTAAAGACAGGGCTAGAAACCTGAGTTCCCTTGTATTACTCAGAAACATCTTCATAGAGAGCCTCAGAAGTAATGTTTAATCTGGGAACCTCGTGGCTCCACCAAGTGAACACATAAAATTAACAATCACAAATATCCTTAATTGTAATCATCCTCAGACTTTAGAAAGTATTATTCTGAGAAGGGCAATCTTAGGCCAAATTGTTATCATTGAAACATGACTATTAGCTAGAATTAAGTCCAGAAAATCATTTTGTTAAAGTTGAAGTATGTATAGATGAACTGATTCATACTTCTTCCCCTTGCTTCTGAGGTCACTCCTTAGTCTTTCTATGCTATAATCTCCAAACAGTCCTTAATTTCATACACTCCTCTTGACACGAGATGAAATAAAGTGTGTATGTTATAGGATTTCTATATTTCTGGTTAGCATTGTCTTTTCTATAGCAACAATGCCTGCAGCACACCTTCATGCCCTTCTGTAAAGCTTTACTTCCTGAGTAGCTTTCATGAGTTCTGTTAACAAAGTGCTCTCGGGAAAGGAAGCCACTGCAGACAGAATTTGGAAAGTTGATAAGTTCTGGAATAAAGTCTGGGAGTGCCCAAAGTGGGCACAGAGCTCATATCTTGGATGAAACATCAATGTGTGCCTGGGTTCTACCACCACGCCAGATTATTTAAGCAGAGAGAAATACTTCAATATCTCTCGCTGCATGCTTAGGAAGTTAGAGAAAAGTACAACTGCATAAGAGAACAAAGCCTTCTCCAAGGTAATTCAAAGTAAGTGCAGTGTAATATTCTAATTACAAGGTCTACAATCCCTCTACTACATTACTCTGCTTATGACTATCCTGAGTGCCTCTGGATAGCCTCACAGAGCCTCTTCTATGAGATTATTATAACTCCTTTACACAGTTGATATAAAGTTCAGGGAAGAAACCAGAGCAATGTGTTACACATTTTCTTCTTTTCTACTGGTATTTTTAATACATGTCAATACTTATAAGTAGATTGACTGTGGCAAGTTTATTTACTTTTTGAGATGCAAGGATAATTTAAATAACATTTACTTAAATTATACTATTTGTTGGGGGTGGTTGGAAATGACACAAAAATTCTAAGGGACATGATTTTTCAATCCATAGTTTAAACACTTAGCATTTTACTCTGGATACTGGCTTTCTTTGAAAAACAATAAAATTTCTTTTCAGGAAGACCAGCTGCTTTTATTCACAGTGTGCAAAATAGAATCGAAGTATCTTGCAATGGCTACTGCATTTCACTCTTCTTGCTGAATCTTTTATATTTATGCAAATCAAGACAAGAAGAATCAGTGAAGCAACACCAGGCAAAAATCCAAAGATTAACCACCCATGCTGGCTAACTTAGAGACTTCATTTTTTTTTCATTAATAGTCCAGCTCTATAACAAATAAACCTTCATGATCTAACTTTTCTGAGTGTTCAAAATTATTTTCTCAGATCTAGGCTTAATACAGGGCTATCACGTCATACTGCTTTTAAAAAATTTGTTATGGACAGACTGTGGTAAAAAATTTGAAATGAAACTAGGGAAAAAGTGGCAAAGAGCTGCCAGCTAAAATAAAGGACAATAAAATAAAAGCAAACAATAAACTAAAATAAAAACAAAAAGATCTTTAGTGTAAGTATGACTCAACTATTATATGAGACACATGTATATTAAAGACATATTCAATGTTTATCTAAAATTAAAATTTAATTGGGCCTACTGTATTTTTATTTGGTAGAATTAAGTAGGTAGAGACAAAAATCTATAATGCTTTTTTCTTTCAGCTGCAACAAATTTGAAAACTGGCTTAATTTCTGGTTTTGAAGATAAAAATAAATTCTGTGCTGAGTCTGCTTACAGTGTATCATGATACTTCATACCAACTTTGACTGTATGGACAGCTTTCCAACAGATTCTGAACTGATACCTACCGATACTATCTGATGGCCTCTATAAAGCCCTGTTACTCATCGGGTATGAATGAGTTCCAGCATCTCCCAGCATTGTCTGGAATAAAATCAGCTACTGTCCTCTGAGTTGAAAGGATGCTTTTTTCCTCTATTATTACCCAATCTCTGGAAGCATCCAGTCCCTACTTCCTACTCCTTATGACAGTCAGCATACTGTACTTTTTGTTCTAACAGGTGTACAACAATGTATCTGATTACTTATCACAGGCACTTTATTTTTCAAGATATTAACAGGATGCCCTTGCAAAAGTCTGTTCCTGCTTCAACATGAATTAGGAGTTTTTAAATCCTTAAAATGAGAAAGTTCTTGCTGGATATGTTTTGGTTTATCAGAGATTCTACACACCATGTAAACGCTCCCTTGTTTGCTTGTGTTAAGCTTAACATATTGAGGGAGAGTCCTTGTTTAAACCTGAATAAAAACTATCAGCTTTCCACCTATATGATTAAATAATAAAGTTGTGGTTACATTCTACTGTGTGTAAGTGGAAACCAATTACTTCATGACATTATTCTTGTAAACACCACACACACACACACATACACACACATCTACACACACAACAAAAATCTCTCTATCAAAGTAACTGGTAGAAACATTTCCTTATGTTAATGCAGTTTCCACATCTCACATATAAAATTTCTGTAAAAGAAATGCCTGTAGGAATACAGAATCAACTCATAACATAGCATATGAATGATAGCATCTCAACATCAGTCCCCAGTGGCAGGACACAATGCCTGATTAGAGACTCTATAGAATGGAATTAATTATATTTACAATACAATTTATTATTTAATATAATCAGACAATATTCATTATGAGAATACTATAATGACCTCATTAAAATCTCTCTAGTATATACACAATAAAATTTATAGTTTTGTTAGATCATTTTAAAAGTAGGGGAATATGTTTTACACACTAACACTTTCATAAAAGCTGATGAATGCAAATCTTTTAGAATTACACATATCCATAAAATAGGATTGACTGAACTCTGCAATGCCAGTATTTACTTAACCATTCTCCACACTGTCCAAAGTTTACAACAAAAATCACATTTGCTTTTGATAAAAATATAAATATATATTGTTTCTATGTGAAACACAATAAATGCTTAGAAACAGTTTTTTTAAAAAACAGATTAATTACAAAACTGTATATAGGAAAATCATGTATGAAACACATGTGCATATAAAATCTACCATCTTCTTATAATGTAGAATACTGCCAATACCTTGAAGTTCCATGTACACCCTAAAAGATTTCCTTGTTCCTCTGCATTTAAAAATTATGCTCCTTCTCTTGTGTTTTTTATAGTTTTACCACAGACACATGCATCCTCTCAAAAAGTATTGTTTAATGTTTTATATATCTATCCCATTTTCCTTTTGATAAAATTTGAGTGATTTTCACATTTTTATAATTATGACCAACACTAATAAGAATGTTTCACTACAATTTCTGTGTATATGTCAAAACATTTATCAAGCAGTGGAAATGCTCCCAGAGCATACCATTTTGAAAAATGCCAAATTGTTTTTGTATTTATGCTCCCACCAGCAGTTTATAAGAGCATTGCTTTACATTTCTCATTAGCCCTTGATATTTTCAGACATCTCAAATAGTTTGCCATTCTGGTGGGTATAAAATAATTATCTCAACTGGTTTTCCTGATTACTAATAAAATGAGCATCTATTCCTTTATTGATCTTCTAAGTTTCTTCTACTATGGAGTGTCTCTTCAAGGCTTTGTACTTGGTTATTTACCTGTCTAAAAACTAATCTGAGGGGATTCTTTATATATTTGGAGTACTAATCCTTTGCAAATAAAAATATTGTAAATATTTGCTACCAGTTTGTGGCTTGTCTTTTCATTTTTTTAAAACATGGTATCTTTTGATAATAGAACTTTTAGTTTTACTGTGGTCGAATTTGTAGATATTTTCCTTTCATTATTTCTGTGTCTAATTTAAGAAATTCTTCTCCAAGTCAAAGTTGCTTGACTAATTACCTCATATTCACTAATATTGTCCTCTTAAAGTCTTAAAGATTTAGCCTTCACATATGTTCATAATCCATCTGCAATTTGTTTTTGTTTATGGCGTGAATTAGAGAATTTACTTGATTTTTGTTAACATACAACCAACTGGACTAGTTTCACTTATTAATCACTTTGTCTAGAAATCTGTTATTCAATTTTGGTCATATATAAAGTTCCCATGTATCACTGATGTGCCATCTGTCATTTTGTTATCCTTTGTTATATCACACTTTTTAAATTACTGTTATTTCTTAGAAGGCATATCTTTAGTTCTTCTGAAGGACTATCTTGACTGTATTTAGCTTTTTGCTCTTCCAATGTGTAGATTTCAAAAACAGCTTGGGATTTTAATTTTGTTATGTTTATTCTTAGGTACCTTATATATTGTTGAAAAGAATAACTTCCTTAAATTTTTATTGTGTTTTGTTGTTGGACTATAGAAATTCAGTGAAATTTGATTACTGATCTTATATCAGCAAAACCATAAAATTGTCAATTCTAATATGCTTGTAAATCAGGGTTTCCTATGTAGATGGTTATATGACTAATGACAGTTCTTGACTTACTTTACAATTTTGGGCATTTCACTTATTTTCTCACCTCATGTTAGCCAAGTCTCTTACAAGTCATTGTTGAATACAAATGATCATAGCAAGCATTCTTGTTTTATTCCTGATTTTTAAAAAGATGTTTGGCGCTTAACTGTTAATGATGTTTACTATAGGATATTTTAAGATATTATATTTGTTTAATTTGATGAAGTTTTCCAAGGGATTTCAGTTTGTTTTATCTTGTTTTGTTTTTGTTTTTTTGGTACCAGGGATTGAACTCAGCAGTACTCAACCACTGAGCCACATCATCAGCCCTGGTTTGTGTTATTTTTATTTAGACACAGGGTCTCACTGAGTTGCTTAGCACCTCACCATTGCTGAGGCTGGCTTTGAACTCGTGATTCTCCTGTCTCAGCCTCCCAAAGTGCTGGAATTACAGGTGTGCACCACTACGCCCAGCTGTTTTATCTTCTGTTTTAAAGTATAAATAAATATTGAATGTTACTAAATGTGAGAGAAGCACCTTTTTCTTTTAATTAATTAAAGTGGGAAATTACATTAAATCATTTGCTAATGTATTAACATTGCTTTCCTGCAGCAATCCAATTGGTTATAACACAAATTTTTTTAGGTATCACTAACTTCACATGATAATTTTAAAAAAATTCTTTCTGTATTAATGAGACTGTCTTTTTCACCTTTTTCTGATTTATTTATTCATTTATTTGTCATTTTTTCCATGTTGTTGCTTGAATCAAGGGACCCACCCTCTGCTAGGTAAGTGCTCTACTACCAAATTATCTCCCATCCTTTTAAATTTGTTTCATTTTGTTTTGTTTGTTAGAGGATCTTGCTAAGTTGCTGGGGCTGGCCTTGAATTTATGATCCCCCTGCTTTAGCCTCCAAGTAGTTGAGAATATAGGCATGGGTTACCACACCCAGCCTTTTCTGATTTCTTGAATCAAGGTAAATCTTTGCAAAATGAGTTAGGGAGTATTCTCTTATTTAAGACCAACTTTTAATATTTCCTATCTCTCTTTTACAACCTGGAAATCTTGTACATCTTCCAGTTTGCTACATCTCTCTTCAACTGTGTCAAATCTTTTATTTACCTTATACATTAAATTCTGTATTATTTTATTTTTCATTTATGAAGGTCCTAATGGTTGTTTTATTTTACCTAAATATTTCTGAGCATATGAGATAGGCTGCTTTTCTTTTGTCATAATCTTTCTACCTTCATATCCAAATGCCTTTAGTGTATGTACTTTATGAGTAAGTTATAGTCTTTATGTGTTTTATAATTTTTGAATTGAGACATATTTTTAACACTTTATGAGGAAATATTTTGTGGCCCTGATTTAATATGTATTCCCCCACAGAGGATAAATGTTTGCTTCTGCCAGGTGGCTACAGGCACTAGCAACCCAGCATCAATTTAAAATAAATATTCATCTTGGGGTTTCTGGACCACACAAATGGAATGAATTCTACCCCAGAGCCTGAGTAATGCCTTGCCTGTGGTTATACAATTGTCAAAAAAGGCCTTTTCTCCCTTTATCTACAGCCACATATTTTTAGTTTTTTAGTTTTTCCTTTTGGTTGGTATAATTTATAGTTCCTTCTGTACTAAAGGTGTTGCCTTGTGAAGGTTCTGAGGACATTTATAATTAAACTTTCCACCTTGATCATTCTATGGTCTTTATCACCTATGTTCTACTCACTTGGTATTGAAAGAAAGCTTTAAGTCACTGAGGACTGGCAGATGTCTTGCAAGATAGCCATCCAATTTAGTGCTGTAATAAATCTCTGGATTTATGCTTTCTTGATCTTTTTGGCCTGTTTGAATCTGTCTAATTATTTCTTGCCAAAATAGCTAAGTATTTATAAAGATGTTTTAAAACTTTTATCAAGCATTTTTAGGATTTTTTTTGTACCAGAGGGTTTTTTTTTTCCCCAAGACATCTAATCTGCATATTGTCAGAAATAAAAGTCAGAAGCTATCCATGGAAGTAATTTAATAAGCTATCTCTTTTTAAAAATAGCTAAAGATAATTTTACAATTTCATGAGATAGGGAAAATGGTCACTAAAGATTTTTATTCATACAATATTGCTTAAATCATAAGTATGAAGGTTTACTTTTTCCACATCTGAAGTTTATTTTGCTACTAATATTTTTGTCTATGCTCCATCATGAATTTACTTTTTTAGAAGTATACACAGAATTCAATATAAAATCTATTGCATGTTCCGACTCTATACAATTTAACTGTGCAATAAGACATGTTATCACAAAACCAACTCATTTTTCCATCTGCTTGTGAGGCTTTTCATCCTTCAGTCTAAACTTCTGTGTGTGGGTAGTGTGCAGCATGGTTGAAGAATGGAGGTATCTTTGGTGACTCCAGCAGTTAATAACCACACCAATTCAGTTGGAGTTTCTAAATCACTCTTAAGACATATCCCCACAGTTTTGAGTAGAAATAAAATATTCTGTCTTTTTGGTATAAACTGTGATTTCCATCACAACTGTACCTGATAATTCTTTTTTTAGATGAATTTCCAACATGAAACTATACATGTATTACAATTATATACTCAACTTCATACAATAAATCAAAATTTTTTTCCTTAAGAAAGGAAAAAAAAGTCTTTAGACAAAAAAAAAAGTTACTGAAATTAAAATTAAATGTTTCCCAAAGTTTAGAACAACAGTTGAAAAGGTAGGGAAGTAGAAAATAATCTTTTCCATCTGAGTATTATTTCTCCCATTTATAATTAGAAAATGAGTCTGGCCAGTTGAACTGATTTGATGTAATCAAGCACCCTGTGCAGTTACTTTTATCTACTTTCTTGGGGTCATTTTTACCAGATCTTATTATTGCATCAAAAAGTTACTTATGTATAAATAAATACATTATAATCCTCTACAGATGGAATAAATGAGTTAAGATACTTGTTTTGTGATTTTGGCTGGACAGTTTAGGTAGATCCTGCTAACAATCTGGATTCTTCCTTAAGGAGTTAAGTTTTTAAAACCCATACTCAATAATGTACTATCCTTGAAACTTTTTCATCATCTGTGAAAATACAGATAAAACATAATGTTTGAAATCTTTTCCCCTTAAATGCTAAATAAGATTAGTTCTCTGTGAATAATATTAGAGGGAGGAGGAGAAACTTTATTCTGTGCTATATTTTTATTTTCTAATTAATTTTAAAATAAGTACTCCAGATAAGTTGATATTTGTAGTTAATTTGTAACATTTTTATTTCTTATTTTTTCCCAACCAGACACATTTTTTAAATAGTTAAAAACAAACATTTTTTCTTATAGCTCACAAATTCAATCTCTAATAAATACTGGGATTAAGAAGTCATTTAAAAAATAAGATTATTTTCTTCTTTCAAACAGCCATGCATTTTTAAAAAAATCATTACTAATTTTTACATGGCTTATCTTGGAACTTCCAGATTTAGCCATATTCTCTGTACATAATTATATATCTTTTTGGCCAATTCTTCATAATATTTCATAGTTTTCATAACCGTATGATAACGATGTAAAACCAAAGTTAATATTGGGTACAGCATTTCTTCTTGCTTTATTCTTATATTAAGTGTACTACTTTGTTTCACCAATAATAATATGCATTTAATTATGTTAAAAGTATATTTTAAATTCTAATTTATTAGTTTATTTTTAATCCAAAATGAATATAAAATACTATTTAATGATTTCTCAAATTTTATCAAAACTATCATGAAACTTTTTGCTTTTGACTTACTATTCTGAAATATTTTAGAAATGCATATCTGTATCTAAAATATCATTGTATTTTTGTAATAAGCTTCTCTGAGAACCCTATTCAGTCAATATCTCCTATATTCACTTTAGTTTGTTTTTATTCGAAGATGATAGTTACAATTTACTGCCTGCTCTATATATTTTAGCTTGTTTAATTCTCATGATCACTCTACAAATTAAACACAACTACCGTCATGTTTTGGCATTAGCAAGTGAATTTCCATTGAAGTAAAGAGTTTGCCTCGTTCTAATGACTGATAATAAGGAATGTCTCCTGCTAAAAGTTGTGTTCCCAGTGACACTCATGGTTGAGCCCAGGATGAGGTCAGAGGATCTTAATATTTATTTTAAAGATTTTCAGGGCAAGTAATGGGACTATGAGCAGGACTGTCTTCATTTGCCAAAATGGCCAAATATTTTATCATCCTGACTATGCTGTGTGCTCCTCACTAATACTCCCCCTCCACGAATACACATGTTACAGTTATGAAGTCAGCTGATACTTACATGAATTTGAGTAATTTAGCACTTCACACATACCAGATAATTCTCTAGACATGTGGTTTAAGTACCACATCACTTTATTTCTTAGCTCCTTTTTTTATCTCTGCATCATCATCTACCTTGTTTTTCTTGTTTCTGCTTCATCTCTCTTACCAGACTCAGCCTCTCCTGATCATGTAAGAGAAGTTCCTTCTTATTGTAAGGTAGCAAGAACTAATGCAAAGAAGCTCTTTTTTCCCCCACCAATTCTAGAAGTTTAACCATCAAAACAACCAGAATAGGACAGATTTTCATCTTCCAATTCTAAATTCCAAGAGTTTCTTAAAACCAGAAGTTGCGATTTTGAAGTAATTTATTTACTCAAAGTTCACAAAGTTTAGTAACTTTGAAACATTTTTTTCAAGTAAAAAGGTAAGACATAGATAGCTAACTAAGTATCAAAATTACAGTAAAGATGTTGTACATGTAGAAGGCAGAGTTATATTTTATTCTCTCCATTGTGCATTCCTCAAGTTTGAAAGCCATGCTATGTATCTTTAAAAAATGTTTAGGTCTCTATGGGAGAACAAATGAAAATACTTTTTAATTATCATTATTTAACCTTCTTTGAGAGGTTAAATCAAACCTGGGATTTGGCACATAATTATCTAATTTCTACCGGGACCTTGTGTGAGCTAGGCAAGCACTCTACAACTGAGCCACACCGTCACACCGTTAGCCCAACCTTGACACCTGGAGGTTTGATGACCGAATTCTCAAACTTGATAAAATATATTGTATATTGCTGTATTGGGCTGCTAGAAAGCCTGTTTCTATTTTTTTGTGGTGAGACTGTGGAGGGGAAGGATCTAGCAAGGTTAATAGCTGAAGAATTTCAAATACACAATCAACTCTGGAGGGAAGAAAGAGCTATATACATTCTTCATTTTGATAAACAAATAGTCCTGTGTCTGTCGCCTTTACATTTTCAAAGCATGCAAATGTGAAGAGTTCATAGATTTATGGTCAACTTTCAAGAAGCCAGTAACTTTTCTGGTCCTAAAATAGGGCTCAGAGACAAAGACTTTGGGATCCAGTCCCAGCCCTGGCATGACTTTGTTCAATGACAATAAATGTCAGTGGACACTTATTTCCATAAGCATAAGCTGGTTAATTCAGAATAACTGATTTCTAAAATTTTTTAAACTTCTAAAATTTTATATTGATTCTAAAAATTTGGAAGTACATTTCAGGGTACATTACGCACGGCTGTGAGTCAATAGGGGGAGCTCTCACATTGCTTTTTCTAAGTATCTCACAACTAAGAGAATTTATGTTACTTTAATTGAAAAGATTGGATGGATTATTTCATTACAGTTAGACATTTATAAACCAGAGGTATATCATTACCTACTACAGAGACAGTACATCAGGGCAGTCAGCTGTGTGCTTCTAACTTCGGGGACTTTTTAATTATCCACAAGCACCCACTAATCTGTTTAAGCCATTTCAGAAGTTGTTTTGTTTTCTGTTTGTTTTCCGGACTTCGACTTCGGATGAAGTTAAGGTCTCAGTTTGTTTTTCATTCCGACTTATAGGAGTTAAAACATCAGAAAATGTTTATGGAGATGGAAAAACAAGAGACCATTTCATTGAGTCTACACTTTGGGGGTTGAACTTGCTACAACCTGACATGTGTACTTAAAGTGTTATTGTTCAATGATATACTTCAGGGATTGGTATCTTTTTTCCTTATTTTTCCCCCTCAGTGTGTAGTATGTCATTTGCTGCAAGCAGTCACAGAGTATAAAAGTGGTTCATAGTTGAATCTTTAGAAAATTTGCTTTCTCTAATTTAAATAGATCTTCTTTGTGTTAATTGCATATGAGACGTGAGTGGGTAACTGCTTGCTTTCAAATGAAACTCTTACTTCAATGTTCAGGTAAAATGAAAATGAGACAAAATCTTAATAGACATTTCTTCAATAAAGTTGTGGTTTATACTTAAGATGGAATTTTATTGCTTACTGTGATTTATACCTACTTTATCTAAAGGTTCATGGTGGCCAACAAATAACGGCTCATATTTTTTGGCCATTTTTCCCTCAAAACATAACTACATTTTAAAATATGGAAAAGTAATTTATAAGGGAAATGAAAAAAGCTTACATGGAAGATTACATAAAATACATCTGTCTTTTCAAGCCATTGAGATATATAAACAACTCGTTAAAACCTTAAAAAGCCAAGAGGAAGGACAAAAGATTCTTTTATTGCAATGAACTTTGGAAAAGATGTCTTTTTTTTTTTTAACTTCTTTAACTTTAAAGAAGTAAGATTTTACTTCATGTCTAAGTAAAGATCTTGGTTAAATATGTGCGTGGTATGTGTACACATATTTTTAAATAATATCACTGGAAGTTCCTTCTTCAAAAGAATCACTAATAAGGCAAAAAAAACACAGGAAAAATAAACATGTTTGGCAGCCAGGAAGCTTTTTTTTCAATGAAAGTGGAGTCTTTTGTTTTCGACTGGGAAGGTTTTTCTTTTTATGTCAAATGAAATTTTAAGATCACCTATGAGTTTGGAACCAAATCCTTTACTGCCAAATCTGATTCCAATCCTTAAAGTCTGTTTTTGTAATACTGCCAGCAATGCACTAACTTTAAATAGGTAGCCAGACATATTGGCAAAAATATACGTGGTTAATCAAATAAAACTATGTAGCAGTTCGGGAACAATCAATCAACTTTCAGAATCTTTTAAGAGGGACGCTGCTGTGAAGACATGGTGACGTGCAGTGAAATATTGCAATCAAACTGTGGGAGCAGCTGCTTTTGAATTCATCTTCTCCTTTGTTTTTTAAGTTTTCACAGACCTGCCTCTTAACTATGAACTTCATAAGCTTTTGAAGGGGAAAAACATACTCCTACAACTAACAAAAACAAAACCTGGTAATGCAGTTGGAAGCTGCATGTGCCATCAGAACTGCCAACTTGAACTGACGTAGTTGACTGTTATCGTATGGGTGGCACTTGAAATGCCTGTGATCACTGACTTTAGTTCACCACAAAGGAGAATATGTGTGAAGAGACTAAACACTTTCTGATGTGTTTCATCACTGGATTACATTTACTTTCAAATAAAAGACAGTGTTGTCTCAAAACAAATCCTAGTATCCAAACGTTTCAATTTCATTCTTTACAAACTTTACATTGTTGTTATATGCAAAAAGCATTACTGCCCTTTAAATAGATGCCAAGGCCAAACCCACAAGACCTTGGCTTATTTAAATTTTTGTTGTTGTTTTAAATTACAAACCAAAATAGAATTTTACAACTAAATTATTTATAAAATAATTTAAGCCCTGCAGCTAATTGGAATATTTTATTACTTTTACTTGGTAAGTATTCTTCTGTGTTGTAATCATAAATGTAATTCTTAATAATCTTAAGACTTGAAATATGAGTGGACAATTTGGCTTCATCAAAACAAAAAAATGAAGATTGAATAATAAAACTTGATTCCCCAGCGCTAGAAAAAAAAATATTGCCCCTCCTTTCTGGGCGTCTGAGGTCAATTTTGTTGAATCTCAGTAGTGGCTAATAATATTAGCTTCTAACAAATTACGTTTCTATATAAGGTTTCTGGGGGGGGGGTTCCCATTTAACTGAACATTCTTAGTTTTTATTTCCTTCTTTTTCTCATAGATGTTTTGAAATTCATATTCAAATTCCCAGATTTGGCTACAGATGAAAATCTAAGGATTATTTCTAAATATGTAGATGAGTATGTGTTTGGAAAAAACACATGCCTTGCAGTTGCACAGTTTGTTTATGATGAGTGTTCATAAAGGCGTGGCAGTGTTATCTGTAATGCTGAGTTCATAGCTAGGGAAAGGAAATTTGGGAAAATAGTGGTTATATACTTTAAGTGTAAGTATACTTGCATATTGAGTATGGTTTTATTTTCTGTATGTAAACAAAACATATCATAAACAAATAAAGCAAAACCTAAATGATTATCATAAATAAAGCAAAACAACAACAAAAAAGACCAAGCAACTGGCTCACCCACCCCTGCTTAGCATTCTTGCCCTTAGCATTCTCTCCTGTGTAACCTCTAGGGCTGAAGAGAGTAAATGTCTTTGCTCAGATCTGAACATATCCTTTTTCCTCTTAATATGCCAGACCTTCTACGTCCTGCGTAAGCTAGGTAGCCCTCTTCTTTGTCTCTAACTAAATTGCAGTCTTCTAGAAGGTAGATTTACCTTATTATCTTTACATCCTAGTATTGCATATAATGCTTGCTTGAAAGTCAAGGATAGAAAGAAATGTACCTGTAAACTACATTTGCAACCTAAAGGCCTTCCCACCCATGAGTGGAGACTCAGATGCAGTGGTGGGTTTGGCTGGTGAAAAACAAGCCCACTACAAGAGGAGAGCTGATGAAGGAATGAGAACTTGGTTTTTCCAGGATTGCGCACTTTGGGTTTAGGCAAGAAACCATCAATGAGTCATATAGCTCTGAAAAAAGAATAGAAGCAGAGTCTGCAGGGAGCAGTCAATCCTCAGCTTCTGTTGGTTTTTAGAAGGTAATGTAGGTAGAGTGTGTATGGTTAGAGCTTAGGACTTTTCAAATCATTGAGGTATTTAGATTTTTAAAACATGTAAAATCTTATCGTTTTTAAATGATGGCTCGCTCAGTGTTTTTAAAAACACCCTGGTACCTGGGCGCCGTGGCACACACCTGTAATCCCTGCAGCTGGGGATGCAGGAGGACCACAGGTTCAAAGCCAGCCTCAGCAACTTAATGAGATTCTAAGACCTTAAGCAACTCAGTGAGACTCTGTCTCAAAATTAAAAATAAAAAGGGCTGAGGATGTGGCTCAGTGATTAAGCACCTCTGAGTTCAATCCTTGGTATAAGGAAAAAAAAAAAAAACACTTGGGAACAGGGAAATGTGAACAAGTCACAGATGGCATGAGGGCCATCTATGTGGCCTGTAATGGAAGCAGATGCTCTAAACATATTCTTTGATTTAAGAAAGCAAAAAAGTACCAGCAGTTCTGCTAGATTGGAGAAATCTATTTCTATGCAGATTTTCATTTACATGTTTAATTTTATACTCATTCCCTATTTAAACATATACTTTATGTTTTTATTTAAAAGTATTTTTATTTATATGACTAGATTTGGAAGGTTTGGGCTCAGAATGAGGAAATTTAAAGCCAGTTTAGACCTGGATGGCAATGAGGAGAGTACAATTGTAAAAATGCCGACCTTATTACTTGGGTTTGCATCCAAGTTTTCGGGCAGCTTGTTTTTCTGACCTTTAAAACCACCTTTGAATCTCTGATAAATACAGAAAGAACTAATCTGAGAAGAAAAGGTATTTACAACACTACCTTCGGATAACTGTAAAGCTGCTCAAGTATTTTTGCAGTGACTGGCAGGGATGGAATGCTGGGAAAATAACAGCACTGGAAACAAAGCAGACTGGTTTTATCTCAACTTTTATATCCAACTGAAGCACACTTCACCTGTGAATAGTGATTATTAAGTTTCTTTCAAGGGACTGGGGCCCGTAATTCATGAATGCTGCAGGTGCGAACTCCTACGAGTCTTTTCTCTGAGTGAAAGAACGTTAATCATTATTCATGGATGAGATAGTCCATTTATTTCACAGCAGAGAAAGAATTCCTTTTTTTATCTTCTTAAAACATGAGACCTTCAATTTTATAAGCTTCACAACAATAAAAGATTCCTTTTTAGAATTATGTTTATTAGGGGTTGTTCTTAGCTCACACTTGTTTTTTAAGTACTTGGATTTCCTTGAGTTAGTAAAATGCCAGAAAGAATATGTGGTTAGAAATAGTAATTAATTAATTATTCAGGAAAATATCTACAGACATTTGATTATTCTAAGCTGATATTAGTATCTATGAATGAACAATAAATCCCATCAAAATAAATACAAAGATGTAATTGCAAGGGATTTTGTTCTAAGTGTTTCTTGAAATAAGTGAGTCACTGGCTAGAGTCTAGAGTGATTTAGGTTGTGTTTTAAATTGTGAAAATTAACTGACAATGGATATTCATAACTATTGCTTGACAAGATTTTAGTTAATATTTTTATTTCATTCCTCACTTCATACAGTCCACCTTTTTTTGTTTTTAAATATTTAAAATATGTTTACCTGGGTTGGGGTTGTGGCTCAATGGTAGAGCACTTGCCCATCATATGTGACGAACTGGGTTTGATTCTCAGCACCACATATAAACAAATAAAGTTCACTGACAACTAAAAAACATTAAAAAAAAAAAAAAAGATTTACCTCTTTCCAGCACTCTTTTCTTGCTTTGTTTTTTCAAGCAGCAAAATGCTCATGTGTAAATTCTTACAGTTCAATTGTTGCTGAAGATAATTCAGGTATTTTAAAAGTATATGATCATTTTAATTGTCTCTAATACTTTTTTGTCATGCCATATTAAAAAAAAGAAACAAAAAATTCACTTCTTAACCAGATTTTTTCCCCTTGTAACAGAGATTGAACTCAGAGATGCTTAACCACTGAGCTACATCCCCAGCCCTTTTTTACTCTTTACTTAGAAATAAGGCCTTGCTAAGTTGCTGAAGCTGGCTTTGAACTTGCAGTCCTCTTGCCTCAGCCTCCTGAGTGGCTGGGATTACAGGTGTGTGCCACCATGTCTGGCCAGATTGTGTTCAGAGTAGACGTTATTCAACCAATAAGATTCATCTCGTGAGGTTCAGGTTATACATATAATTAAATAATTTGTGTCAATATCCAATAGTTGGGTAAAATTATGAAATACATTGGAAGAGAAACAGTGAATATTAAATTAATAAATATAACAACTAACTGACTAGTTCAATTGAAACGGTCAGGTTATATAGCAAAACCAAAGCTTAAAGTAAGGACTAGCTCCCTATCTAACCCTCACTGATTTTATTCTAAAACCAAAATAAAGCAGCAATCTGAATGTGGGCTGAGATAAGATAGTAAAGTTATAACTTATGTTTATTCTAAAGGAGTTTGATGAAATTTATTCTATATTTAAATCTGTAGAAATTTTATCCTAGAAATTTTATCTCAAGTAATCATGCAGTCCATCTAGATTTTTTTTATTGTTGTTGTGTTTACTTAATTTGAAAATTTCCCCCAAATATAGCTGATATGCAATTAAAAATTTGGCCAAATTAGTGAGAAGATTGTCAGTCTGATGATGGGGATGGGAGTTAGCCACAAGTCCAGAAAAGCCCACATTTTTTATCCAATGGAAAGGCTCAATTTCATCCTTTGACCATGGACGCTGGTGAAATGTCAGTTTACTTTCACAGGGGAGAATGTCCCCCCTTATTTTGTGAATAAACTAAATGAAGAATTATAGAGAAGTCCTAATGGCTATGCCCAGCCACAAAAACCTAAAAACAAAGAGAACTTATAAATAATCAACTATCAAACACTCATTTAACAATGTGTTACTACCAGGTAAGAAAGCATGTCCATCAAAATTTGTGAAGAATTGAACCATCTTCGCCAAAGGCAAAGACATGCAGACCCACACATGGCTGGAGCCTTAAGTGAAGGACCATCTTAGCTGGCCTCTGACCTTTGACCTCCAAGTCACTTCTGTTGCCACTACTGGATTGTGGTAGTTTCTTCCCTAGTGCAGCTTCTTCACTCCACCCTAGTGACATGAAAGATGTTTACCTCTTCTCTCTCTCTCTCATCCTGGGAACTGAATCTATTTTTAGGTTCTGCCTATTCTTCTATCTCAGGCTTAGTCCTCAGAGAGGACCACAGCACAGGTTGGAGAGCTGTCATAGCTTTGCACCAGTGTGTCTCCCCTTCACCAAGAAATCCACTTCCCATCAAATAGCAAATTCTGGAAGGGAAGATGAATTTCACTGTTAGATACCTGCAAGCTTCACTGTATCCCAATACAAATGAACAGGATTATTAAATTTAAACACTTAGTCTGTATTTCTCTGGACTCTGAAGAGGAACAGTGCTGAACAGCTTCTCCAACAACTTTCTCAAAGTGAAGTAGAAATTGCTCTCAAATGCTAGTTATAAACCTGTAATCTGAACTCCAGCCACTCCACAGGACTGCAGAAGAATTTACGATGTGCTAAATATTTCCTTTGTTCTTCCCAGTGGTAGCCTGCTGTAGCAATTAGAAAGCAACTGGCTCCACATGTAAACTGCTGGAGTTTTCTAAAGAATTGTTGATGACTGTTTAACAGGCTCACTGAACAGGATTTTCTTATTGTGCAGAATTCAATTTTTTTTTTTTTTCATTTCCTCTCAAGGTCCTATTTTCTGAAATATTTTCTAAATTTTGCTTCCTTCTTCCTGGTGCTTTTCCACTGCCTGTCTACAAGGAGGGAGAGGAGGTCAAAGGGACTGCTGGAAGGCCATGGACACTCCAGTTCTCAGACTCTTACCACTACAATCCTCTTCAAAACCATATAAAGGTCCTTTGTGCTGCTATCAAAAACACCTCTGACCTCCTCTTTCTTATTTTCATAGAAACTGACAGCCCAGTTCCATCCTTCATAAAAAGGCAAAAAAAAAAAAAAAAATTCCAATACTATCCTCTCAGAAGCCAGACACGATTAATCATCAGCAGGAGGCAGTATGGCTTCAATTAGCTACAGCGTGAGTGTGTGTTTGTGTGTGTGTGTGTGTGTGTGTGTGTGAGAGCCTTATTCATTCATGTGCTAAATGCTTTACAAGTATTAGTTCTGTGAAGATGGTACTTTTGTTAGCTTTGTTCAGAACCAAAGAAATTGAAGTACAGAGAAGCTAGGTTCACTTACCCTAAATCACATAGACAGTGGCAGAGAGAGAAATGGATCTAAACTAATAGACTAAGGCAAATGTCTTTGAAAGGCAGCTTAGCAGAGTGGTTAAGGGCTAGATTAGAGACACCATCTACCAATCACTTGCTACCCTATGTAATTCAGGGGAAGTCACTGTGCCTCTGTGTCTCAGATGTATCATCTATAAAATGGGATAAGAGTAGCACCCATTTTATAGGATAATAAAAATGAGTAATACATATTAAGCACTCAGAACAGTGTCAGACATACAGCAAGTGCCATGTTGTTGTTACTTTTAAAAATCCACACTAATTTTTCAAATAAGCTTTAATGTATCGGGAGACTTAGTGACATCCCAGCCTCTTCTGCTCTCTTCGTTTTAATAGGCATCACACACACTAACCTAGTTGCAAGAGATCAGGGATGAATTAGACACTGATCTAACCCGAAGTGTGCCCCAGTTTCATGAAGAAGAAAGTGTATACACAAATTACAAGAAAATATAACATACATATGCTAAATGTTTTCACAAGACAGGATTCATTGATAATGGGATCGTGAATCAATGCCATCTTTCAAAAGCGTTTATGGAAGGTTTCTAAATTGCAGACATAATGCCATATATTCTGAATGTGATTAAGGCACTTGAGGAGCTGATCACTGAAGGAAGAGAAGGAATTACCCCTAAGTAGGGTAGAGAAATCCCAGGAGTGGCATCTGCGCAGAGGAGGGCAGAGGAGGAGAGGGTGTGGTGGAACATAGGAATTGCTTGGGTACAGAGCAGGTGTGCCTTTGGACATAGGACAAAGTGTGGCTAGAGATCTTCAAAGGCTGATTTGTGTACTGTTGCCAGATTATTATGCTTAAAGTAAAATTCTGAACAAGACCTTTCTCCATTAAAAAGCCTCAGAATTTCACAATCACATAGGTTGAATTCAAAATTCAAAATTTGTTCCATTCAAAATTCATATGTTCAAGTTCTAAATCCCAGTACCCCAGAATGTGACCTTTAGAAATAGGATCATGGTAGATTAGTTAAGGTAAGATGGGATCATATGGGAGTAGGATGGGCCCCTAATCTAGTAAGACTGATGTCCCTACAAAAAAGGAATTTGGGGATAAAGGCACATAGGAAGAAAGCTAGGTGACAATGAGGGTAGAGGTTGAGGTGACACATTTCTGAGCCAAGGAACACCCATGATGGCCAGCAACCCCCAGGAACTGGGACATTACAGGTTCTCCCTCTCCAGACAACCCTGCCAACAACTAGAGCTAGGACTCCAAGCCTCTGGAAGCATGAGGCAATTGATTTCTTTTAAGTCACTCAATGTGTGGGGTTTTAACAGCAGCCCTAGAAAACTCATATACCCACCTGTGCAACATTCAGACTGCATTCCTATTTTTTTCCCTAAGTTTTCTGAAAGAACATTCCAGAATGAAAATTGATGAAGGCAGTGGGGAATTATTAGTAATGTAAAAGTATTATGCCTACCCCTATCCCTTTCTGGACGTTCTGAACTACTATTCTTCCTTCACCACAATACTTGCTACTCTGAAAACACCTCCTTATTCTCATGTCCTTGCCTCTTCTTCTTCTTCTTCTTTTTTTTTTTTTGGTACCAGGGGTTGAACCTAGGGGCACTTAACTACTGAGCCACATCCCCATCCCTTTTTTATATTTTATTTAGGGGCAGGGTCTTGCTGAGTTGTTTAGGGCCTTGCTAAATTGCTGAGGCTGGCTTGGAACTCATGATCCTCCTGCCTCAGCCTCCAGAGCTGCTGGGATTATAGGCATAAGCCACCACACCCAGCCTTTGCTTTTTTTTATTCTTAACCATCTTCTATCTACAATATATTCTCTGTGCGCCATAATCATCACTCAGATGCTAAAGCATCCTCCATTCCACAAAGCATTTCTCTAATACTGGCTCTTATAGTTTCTTTTTCTTTGAGGTGTTTTATGTCTTCTGTCTTGTACCAAACAAATCAGGAAACCTACTTACCTTCTGCCAGTGAACAGATTGTGAAATCTTTTAAATCAAGAACAACAGGCTTTTTACTTCGCATTTAATATGGGAATCATTAAGGCATTTGACACATGGTAAGTGATCAGTATTTCCATACATATTGCACTTTATATTGAAACTTTACTGAGCATAATTAAGGATTCATTAAATGGATGTAGATATGTATTTTTGTATTGAGACTCCAATTACATGTATGTTTTTCCACTTAATGTTCTCCCTCATTTGCTAAATGTTATTCATCTGAGTCTTTATTCTGGCATATAGATTTTTTTTTTAAGTAATTAGTTTTACAATTTGCCGTTAAGCTTTACTAGAGTGGGTTCAGAGTAGCTTTTAATCTAGAGATAATTTGTCTTCACTATTAATGAATTATCTCCTGTGGAGTTCATGTCCCATGTACTAGGTCTTTAAATTTTGCTGAGAACAAAATGTATTTCCAGCCATGTATGAGTTTTGGAGATATTGTCCCAAATATTTCTTTCCAACGGTTCTTTCTCTTGACTCAGGTATTTTCCTCTAATATATGCATAGCATTCAGCCAGAGATTTAAGGAAGATCCTCTATAGATCTCAGAAGTTTTCTATCTGTCCAGATACTTCTGCTGTGAGTCTACCACTCAGATTCTAGCTACTCAAATTACCAATTCTGTCTCTACAATTTGTCAAGACCTCCAAGCTTTCTGGATTCATTCTCCTTGCACTGTTCTGCAGAACCTCTCTCTGGTGGATAACTGGAGCTCACCTGATTCATTTCCCTTCTTTCAGAAACCACTGACTTGTGCTATCTGTTGTCTAGTATTTGTCTAGTGTTTTATAGATTTTCTGTCATTTTCTAGTTATTCAAAGTAAAAGGGTAAATTCAATCTTCTTTTTTCTTTTTTCTTTTGGTATCAAGAATTGGTACAAGGGGCACTTAACCAATGAACCACATACCCAGCTCTTTTATATTTTATTAGAGACAGGGTCTCACTGAGTTGCTTAGGGCCTCACTAAATTGCTGAGGCTGGGTTTGAATTTGTGATTCTCCCTCCTCAGCCTCCCAAAACACTGGGATTACAGGCATGCGCCTCTGTGTCCAGCAGTGAATTCAATCTTAATCACTCTACATAGGCCTGCAAAATATCTACAATGTTGTATAGATTGTCCCTACCTTACAATAGTTCAACTTGACAACTTTTCAGCTTTAAAATGGTGCAAAAGCAACACATATTATTAGTAGAAATGTTCTTTGAAATTTGAATTTTAAATCTCGATCTTTTCCCAAGCTAGCAATATGAAGTAAGATATTCTCTTAATGCTGGGCAGCAGCACCAGTCTGTAGCTCCCAATCAATGACAAGACAAACAGAGAAAACAACTGACACTCTGAAGTGCACTATGTTGCCATTACTATGTTTAGTAGGTTAGGGTATTAAATGCATTTTTGATTTATGAAATTTCCAATTTACTATGGGTTTGGGGGGACATAAATCCATTGTATGTCTAGAATAAACTGTATTTGTAAATATTATTTAGAAAATTCTATGAAGAGTATAGTGAAAACAGTCATGGTAGCACATGCCTGTAATCCCAGGGACTTGGGAGGCTGAGGCTGGAGGATTGCAAGTTTGAGGCCAGTTTCAGAAATTTAGCAGACTCTGTCTCAAATAAAAGAGACTGGGGATGTAGCTTAGTGATAAATCATTCCTGGGTTCAATCCCCAGAAACAAAAAATAAAAATTTAAATAAAATTAAAAAGAGTATTTACTGTTTCTGAACCTTTCACATTTCATGTTTTCAATTTTTTTTTTATAGAAGAACTATTTAAAATAAAGTTTGGGTGACATATCTGCAAGAAGTGGTAAAGATAAGGCTTTAGAGTTATGCAAATTTATATTCCAATCCAAATTTCACCCTCTCAAATGATATAACCTATGGCTACATAATACCTGCAAGCCTCACTTTTGCAATTTTAAAACAGAATCAAACACAATAATTCCGAACGGTTATTGTAAAGATGAAATATCCATCACTTCTCTACAAATTTTATGAAGAACTCTCATTGTGAGATCCATGCAATATGATTATATGCAAAGAATTATACACAAAGTTCTTAGTGGAAGCTACCCTATTATAGGCACCGGATAAATTTCCTTACACTTTTCCTTCGCCTCTGAACAACAGGAACTTTATTGTATTGGAAATGCAAGAGAACATTCTAGTCTCTGCCAACCTCCCAAATTTCAGGTTATTTTCCCAGGTACTTTTTGCACAAAGGGATAGACAGATTAACCTGGTACAACAAGGTTACCACTCCATGTCTTGAATACGAGAGTCCAAAAGTGCAATGATGAATTAGTCCATTTTTCATTTTGACAAGCTTTCTTCATATCCTTTCTAAACTTTTCTTCCAGACATCTAGCATATGATTTTGCTTATAGTTGAGCCAATATTTCTCTTGTCTAGTTCTTCATATTATCATAGCCTTAACTGGACTTCCCCAAAGATTCATTTGTGATGCTTGTACAATATGCTAGTAATTTTCACATATACACTTTAACTCTGTTTTTAAAATTCCCACTAATTCCATTTAGTCAATGTTTATCAGAGTTTTATTCTTCAAAGTCTCACTGCTTTCACCATTACCATACCATCATTCCAACTGCAAAGATTACCATATTCTCCACCAATATTCTTTTGTTTAAAAATTTCTCACATTACCCATTCCTAATAGTTATTCCTACGTAAGACCTCACTCATAGGAAATTCTGTCTTGTATGAGGTGGCTTTTGGTGAAGTGAAAAGAACATATATTTGCTGACTACAAGTCTGAATTTGAATTCCTGCTCAGCACATTGTAGATGGATGAATTGTTTAAACTCTCTGAGGTTTAATTTACTTATCTGAAAAAATAAGGATAATAATATTGAACTCAGAGTTCTTATAAAAGTTAAAATTAGATAATCTATGATATTCTTGGCTGAGTCATTGACACACAGAAGACGCTCAATGACTGTTTGCTTGCTTTTTTCTTCACTTCCAGGTTTTTTCTTTTCAATTTCTCTTAGCAGGGACTATTCCTCCTGAATAAGTCTGTTAAGGGTCAAATAGGTCTGTAAATACTGTTATGCATGTGTATCAGTTAAAATGATTTTGACTGTAGGTAAAACTCTTCAAGGTTAAACAGTAAAGGAATGAATTAATGTAAGAAGAAATGGTTTATGTAAGAAAAAGACCAGGCATATTTCAGGCTTCTGTGATGGTGAGCTCAGCAGGTTATTTCCATATCTCTTTTCCTCCAAGAACAGTATTAGTTTCATCCCAAGATAGTTTCCCTAGTGTCAGATATTGGGGTCATATGCATCTTCTTGTTCAACAAAAATTTTTCCTGTTTCTTTATTGATCTCAGGCAGCACTGATGCTCATCTGATTATCCAGAATTAGGTCGTAAGTCCCTTTTCTCAAGAAACTATTTCCAAAAGAAGATCAAGTTCCTCTTTTCCAGGTGACATCCCCCACCTGCAACCACCACCAATGTCTTGAGCAAAGGAAAACTCCTCACCCTGTACCGCTTTTGTGCAGTGGAGAAAGGGTAGAAGGGATGTTGGGCTGGGTCCTGATGTTGATCCTCATGAAGGCAGAGACCTATTTTGCAGGCTTCTTTTTTTCTAGGAGCTTAATTCTTGCTTCTGTAACAGTAACTGACATGTATATAGAATCCAATAAATATTTATTGAAAGAATATTGATTACTGTCTTTGGATAACTCCTTATTTCATGGAACTATATTGCTTCACAAATCAAATCTGATAAATAATTGTTGAATGAATTCCCCATCGAAAACCCCTAGTTGTGTGCTTATAATCTTTTTACTCCCTGAAGCTCATCTTCTTCTTTGTGTCTAAATTCTCTTTTTTCAAATCACTTACTAAGAGAGACTCTTAACTTGATCAAGGTTCATGAATCTTTTACATGTTTTGCTTTTGTGCATTACCAAACTTGAAATGATTTTTCTTTCCCTGAAAATGTTTATCTCCCTGAAGTTATCCAAGATCAAACTTTTCCAACTCTGATCACTGAATCCCGGCAAAACCTCTGCATTCTGGAACATTTCCTGTATCTTTTGTAATATCTGTAGGTACATTTCATCTTTTCTTTCTTACTCAATAAATCATGAGCCCTAAAGAACTATGACCATTCCAGCCAATGTATGCTTAATCTGAGATACCATATACAGTAGGCATTCACAGAAAATTAATGTTTGGATGACATAGAGATTACCGAGAAAATAAATTATTAATAAGGCAAATACTTCTGTTTTTAATGTCAATTACATAGAGCATTTTATGTATTTCTAATAGATGTGAGTAACTGCCTTCTTTCATTTTCTTACATCCCATTCTCAGAGACTCTGATTTAGATCTGAAGTTGTATTATAAAATCTGCATTTTTACCACATGTCACAAATTATGGGTAGCATTCCATCAACCTCTTGTCCTTCTTTTAATACAAACATAAGGAAGGAAGAGTCACTGGTACAGTGGTGCATGCCTGTAATCTCAGAGGCTCAGGAGGCTGAGACAGGAGGATCACAAGTTCAAGACCAGCCTCAGCAACTAAGCAAGGCCCTAAGCAATTTAGTGAGATTTTGTCTCAAAATTAAAAAAAAAAAAAAATGAAAGGGTTGGGGATGTTGCTCCGTGGTTAAATGCCCCCAGGTTCAATCCCTGGTATCAAAGGGATTAAATAATTAAAAAAAGGAAGACTCAATGTCCAATGCTAAATGAATGAGTAATGAATATCCCTGATACTGCAAGTAACAGTTAAGTAGAATCATTAGAGTATGAAAAAATGTATTTGGAAACAGGCAGGAATAGGTAGGTGAGGGGAAGAGAAGCGAAAAATGGAACCTAATAGGAAGGTTGAGTTTTGATTGTGAAGGACCTTGAATGATTGTTCAAAGGTGCTTAGATTCTTTGAAGTCCATGGGGAAACTTGAAATGTACTTAAACAGGGAATAACAACACAATTCACGTCATGGAGAACTGACTTCGTCTCTGTGTGATGGAGTGACCAGAAAAGGAAAACTGTAGACACAGAGGAGAATCACACATGATCAAAAACCACAAGTGGTTTCTCCATGACACAGGAGCAGGTGAGGCCCCCGAGGCTTGACTACTTCTGTACTGAGTCAACATGATCCACGTGAAGGCATGAGGATCAATGATGTTGATCAATGATCAACATGAGGCAGAACTGTGAGTGTTTGCCTGTGGTCCCTGCTGGATTCAGAGCAATTCATCCCCATGGGGCACTTGACTGCTCAATTCAGAAAATAAGGTTCTCACGTGACATACAAAATGCAAAGGCAGCCCAGAAACAGGGTTTTTTGTTTGTTTGTTGTTTTTGTTTTGTTTTTGCACTTATGATGGAAATTTCAACCTAAACCTAATAATTCAACAGAAACAACAAAAATGTGAAATTAATAATACCATTAGCATAAGTGTTAAAGGTAAGAATGCTAACATGTTGAAAGAATGGCTGAGACTTATTATTTAAAGGTTGAACTTAAACTGGAGTAGAGTCAGTGTCCCAGAGCTGGCAGCGCTGGGGGCAGGTGTGAGGAAAGCCCTGGTGTTCTATACTTAGCATGGAGGAAGCAGGCCATTGAGGGCGGCCAGGGAAACAGGCTTTCCCGTAGAATGAAAATGCTCTCTGCCTTTGCCACAGATTTCTATTGACATTTCTCTTTTATCATCTTTCCAAGGAGTCCACTTGTTGGACAAAATGCTAGATGATAAAATTGGAGACACTGGACTTTGTTCTTTCCTTTGGAAAGGGACCAAGGAATGAGGAGACTTGTCTCTGTGCCCAGAAAGAAGTCAACCTGAAAAGCCAAAAGTTATCAGGAAGACAGAGGCTATTAAATGGGAATTAAGCTATTTTTCTGTTCTCTTCAATGCTAAAGACAATCCTTTAAATTCTGTATAACTCAAGCTGGTGTCGGCTATTCCTAATCCTCTTCTCAGATCTTCCTCCTAGGGCCCAGCCTTCCTCATGGAACCCAAATCTGCTTTCACCAAAACAGCAGAAAATGTAGATTTGTTTTAAGATGAATTGAAGAGAGAATTTTATCATAAAACCAGAAACCATCATTTGAAATATTGCCTTTGACAATATCTCTATTTACTGAAAGCCTCTGGAAGTCTCTCCTTTCCCTTCCTACTGTAGCAATTTAGTCTCCCCTTTCTCCTCTTCTTCTCCCTCTCTCATCTCCTCCTCTCCTCTCCTCTCTTCTGCTCTCTTTTCCTCTCTCTCTCCTTCCCTCTCCTCTTTCCCATCAGGCAAAGCATCTCAGAGATCCAGTTCTTACCCAAAAGTCCTACATCAAAAAGGAGAGGATACATTTTTCCTCTTATTATATATGCATAAGTCTATTGGTTCACCTATGTTGCATTTCCTTTATTTTTTTTCTCTCAGTGGAAAAAAATTAGAAAACAGCCCAATAGGAAGGGAAGTGTTTTCATAGTTCTTTCTATCTGCCACTAATTGTGGACCATGAGAAGGCCCCATTTGGGAAGTCTCTCCTTTCCCTTCCAGGATTATTTTCTGAAGTGTCCTGCATGTTGTTCACCTCATCCTGTGTTAGGATGTGTCACTGTACTCCAGATGTGCCCTGCATGCACATTCTCAAACTCTGAACAGGATGTTTCAATTGAGGGTTTCATGGGGCATCCTCAGCAATTTCTCCCCATTGAACTAATAAATGTCATGTCAATATATTACCTTTAAATTTTTTTGAAAAGATGATAAATTAGAAGAATTTTTCCAGCTTTTTGGCTCCACCAGCCATGATTGTCACTATGTCCCAATTATGAAAGAAAGGGAGTATTGAGTCTGTTCCTCAGATGGTCTAAGCACTAACTTGTCAAGCCACCAGGTAGAGAAGAATCTATCATGCAGTCTTTTTTGGAGGGTAGTGAGTAATGCTCTCAACACAACTATGGAAATTAAAATGAGAGCTGGAAGTAATGAAGAAGCATGGCTGACTACATAAGTTGTGAAGATTAGTGCAAAGTGAAAATGTGAGACCCCTTGTTCAAAAAGCAATGTGAAAGGCATTAAAATATAAAGCTTTCCCTCTTCTCCTTCAGCCTTTCTGTAAACTTGTCAAGCTTATTTGCAGTTTAGTATTGTCTTAGGCAAAGTTAAAAATTAAAATTATGAACATGAATTTTGCTTTTAATATTTACATCGTGCAGGGCCAGTTTGGAATGCAAATATAACAGCACCTAATGCGTATGTGAAATCATCAAAATCATGTGATTTGTATTTTATAGTTTGTAAATGCCTATGCATTTACAGTGGAAGCCCTGTGGGAAACTAACACTCTCACACTTGCGTGTTTCTTATCTCACTTGTTGATGGGCACATTCTTACCACACTCTGTTTTCAGCTTACCAACAGGGAAGTAAGGACTAAAAAGAAAAAGACCTGCGAGATGCTCCAACTTTTCTTTTCTTCTATGGTATCATTTTGAATATTCATAGTGATTGGCTAATGCAGGAAAGAAACACAAGTAAGAGAGGAAATCAGAGGATTCATTTTCAAAAATTTATTGGTGCATTATAATTATACATCATAGTGGGATTTATTGTGGCATATTAGTACATGCATATAACATAATTTGGTCAATTTCAATCCCCAGTTACATCGATTTTCTTGCAAATGACATAATTTTGTTCTTCTTTAAGATTGAGTAAAACTCTATTGTTTTATATAGACCCCAGTTTCTTTATCCATTCATCTATTGACAAACACCTTGGCTGGTTCCATAACTTGGCTACTGTTAAATTGCACTTCTATAGACATGGTATGTGTGTATTGCTGTAGTATCTGACTTCAATTCTTTTGATAAATATTGAGAAGTGGTATAGCTGGGTCATGGGTGGTTCTATTCCTTGGCTTTGGAAGAAACTCCATACTGATTTCCATAGTGGTTGGACTAATTTACAATTCCAATAGTAAGTGTTCCTTTTCTTCACATCTTAAGAGAGTACTTTGGTCATTGTGTTTCTTAGAACATCATTATCTTCTTTCTTTGCTCAAAGCATGTTCTAACTCTAAGGGAAAGTGTAGCCTCTTGGTACTGCCAGTGCCCCAGCTTACTCAGGTGAAGACACATGCTCACCTTGCCCTTGGTGTCTCATTTAATTCTCATGTGTTGTAAATCCACTGGAAAGCTCACTCATGGGGAAACAGGTAGCAACCACCATGCGTACTGAGCATATTTCCAGTCTCCCCTGTATAGTCAGTCATTTTATTAGGCAAGTCTAATGAGACATAAGTTCACACATAAAATTATCAAGAGTTTCAAGACTGTGACAGCAGAATACTGAGCCAAGAGCAGGGCCCTTCAGGGTATGAGATGCTGCACAACTGCAGACTTCTTGCCCAGAAAGCTGGCCCTGTTGAAGTGGCCATTCCTCCTTACCTCTCCCACCACTGCCTCCACCTATCCCCACTGGCATTGAGAACCTACAAGGCCCTGTCCACAGAAGTGGCAGAGAAATCTTGCCTTGTATTTTCCTCCCCAACCCCATGGTTCTGCTCTTTTTATCCTTTTTGCTCTTCACCCCAGAATCTAGTTCCTCTTGTACTGATCATCAATCTTTCTGTTCCATTTCTATCCACAAAAATGAATTCGAATGCAGCAAAGGGTCTCCGCTCCATTCCAGTTTATTTATAAAATGTACGTAGGTCTGTTGGTCATGTGTAAATACCAAAAAATAAACATAGCTTATATTTATTTATTAAACTCTGTATATTACATTATACATTATAGTTGGAGAAATAGCAAGTCTAATATGTTGAAGATGAAGAGTATTGTATGATGTTTTTGGACTGCATGCTGTGTTTGGAATCACTTCTATCAAAATAGGTAATGGGGAGCCATGGAAGGTTTTAAATAGGAAACAACAATAAAAAATAGGAAATATTTCATATTAGGAAAGTCCTTCTGGCATATAGCATGAATTTAAATTGGAAGAATCTGGAATAAATTATGAAGACTATTTAAAACCAAGTCATTGTTATAGCACTTTATAAAACAACAGAGCTGCGCAAGACTAGTCCTGAATGAGACTATGATTCCCTGATTTTACTTATGTGGTAGGAATAGAAGAGTCAAGACTAGCTGGTCAGCTTTAGAACTGGGAGGAAATATTTTCTAAAGAAAAGTGGTGAGTTGCAGAAAATGGACGAGGCAGATGACAGAAGGTAGAACCTCTTCTAAGAGTTTGAGATGAGAGGATGCATGAGGCAGCAGTCCTGGTCTTCACACAATCAGCTGGCAGCTGTGGTCCTTTATGGGGCTGCACAGCCTGGTAGTAGCCTTGAGAATCCTGAGGATGTAAGTTCTCTAAGTCCTGTCCATCTCTAACTCACTTCCAGGATGATCTTTTCTGGAGTGTTTTCATTCTCCAGTTGGGCTTAATGTGAAGATGTGAGAAAGTAAGAAGAGAAAGCCATTCCATGCCTGTAAAATATGCACATACTTCTTATAAGCTAATTATCCTGAATTAACTGAATTCTTTGTTCCATCCTATTAAAATGGGAAGAATTCCTATAGCTAGCAGAATCTTATCCATGAAAATTCTGACAATCTATTTAGGTTTTTTTGTTTTTGTATTTGACTTATTTTGGGGTTTTTGTTTTATCAGGGTTTTTTGTTGTTGGTTTTGGTTTTGGTTTTAGTTTTTTGTTTGTTTTTCTTATCTTCATATAATAATTCAGGGAATTCAGGGGGATTTCTGGGGATAGTTACCCATATTCAGTTTGTGAAATTGATTTTTATTTGAATTAAAACCACATGTGGAAGTCTGAGGGTACTGTTGAGCTCTTGTACCATACGTTTAGATTTTAAGAAAGTTTAGGTAGTTTGTCTTAAACAACAATGTCAGGATAAATGGAAACAAAACTGTGAATGCTTACATTTTCTCTTATGTCAATCTTTCTTACTTATTGTTAGCATAGTGTAAAAACTGCTAGAGAAATATCATATGCCCTCTGCCTCCTTTGGAAACTCCCTGTGCAAATTCCAAGCTTACATTTTAAAATTAATAAATACAAATAAATCAAACCGAAAGGTATTATGTTTTAAACCTTACTTATAAATACAAAAATGAATCCAAGCCTCTCTTCATAATTGGATAATGTAAAAACTTTGAAAAGTCATATTAAAAAGTTGAACATATTTAAAGAGACACAGAATGTTCTTTCTTCCAGATGTTAATATTCTTAAATCTAGAAGTAAAATAAAAAATTCAGTAATATGAAATATTTTATTATCACTATTATTATTATCATCAATTTCATGGAATAAAAAAAATGAAATGCATATATTTTTGTGAAGTGTTTTCCAAACCATACCCTGAAGATACTCCAACACCAGAATGACATTAGCACTTAGATGGTATTTTCAATTATTTCAGAGTAGATTCTATTCAAATATTTCAAAATCTGTTCCAAATGGCTTTGCAAAAGTAATTTGAAGATACTGATGATAGTGTATTTAATGTCTTATCTATAGTTATTTGACAAGTAATGTAACAATCAAATAGAGAAAGAGTGGAACCTACATTTTTATCACCATCAATAATTCAGGCATCAGTGAGTAAATCAGCACACTAGGTTGATTATTTTCATAGTTTGCAAGATGATTCCCAACATTTCTTATACTATGTTATCCATACAGCCTGTAGCAGATTTCCTTAAGCATCTATGAACATGGCAAAGCAGACAGCTTTTACTCTATCTCTACCAGAACCACGTTCTCTAATCGATGAGAGTGACGGCATTTCCCTCTGTCCTGCGCTCACTCTTTCTCTCACTTTCACTCTCATTCTTTCTTTAATGAAGTGGCAGCCTCATTCCCTAAACTTGATCTCATGTGGTCCTGCTTGAGAAAAGAAGGGGAAAAAAATTAAAATCAGTTGTCACTAATTAGAGGAAAATCATATATAAACAATCAGAAGGTCTTTTCATACGTGTGCCTGACATTTCAACCAAGGCTTTAATTGCCCGCTGGGCCTAGAGGGTTATGTGCTTTTTTTAAGCTACATGTGCTCCTGGCCAAGCACTCGCTGGGACACGCCGTGAGTAGTTTTAGATCACCAGCAGCCCTTGCTATTTTAGTCTGTTGTCACTGCTTGAAGTTGTAATTAATTTGGATGAGTCTAAAAATCATAATCATGACAGGTCTGATTTTTGTCAAGAATAATTTACATTCGATCTTGCCAAGAGAGTTATGGTGTATTTTGCAGAAAGGAAAAAATAATCTGTACAGTGACAAGGACTGTTTCACACAGAAGTGGACGTAAGACTTGGTAGGACTTAACTTGTTCTTGTAAGTAATTTGTGAGATATGACGTGCTGACTAAATTAACTGTGTTTTGTACTTGAATTGTATTGTCTATCAGTAATAATGTACGCTGCATTTGTTTTTGTTTTCGATGTAAATGTTCATTGATGGACATTTGTAGACAAAGTCAATTTTAATTCACTCTGTGCATATAAATGATACATGAGCCCACTCAGAGAACACACTATTTCATTTTTGTTCTCAACTAAATCACCATGATAAAAACAAAGCACTGCAATATTTAGATTTCTTTTTTTTCCCCTCCAGACTTCTTTTCTTCTTTCAGTTCAGTTTTCCCCATAATAGCTAAATTTCTCAAAGAGTTTTCTCATGCTTCAAACTGTAAACAGAAAATGTATGTATATACAAAAGGGGGAGGATTTAAAGAATTAACAGTGAACATCTAAGAAGTTGACATTTTAGCTTCTTTTTCTGACGTATTGAATCATTCAACTTATGAGCATTAGAAAGGGGAAAATTGTATTTTGCCTGTGTTACCAATGATCTTTACAGCACTGACACATTTTTATAAGATTTTAAAAAAATTACTGAAGTATTGTATTTGGGTATATGTCTCCGTTGGGTTGGTAGCAGGTTTTGTAATCAGTAATCTTTTAGAAAAAGTTGTATTTGGATTTATTAGTTAGAGGTGCATAATGAAAGGAAATGAAATACAACTTAGAGCCAGAAATTCTGTATTTAAATGTCAACTTGAGTCTGAATTGGCAGTTTGACTTTTGATAAATTATTTTCTCTGAGCTCCAGGTTCTTAATCTATAAAATGGGAATAATAATGATACTAAGAATAACAACAAGCTCTGCAGAGTTCTAATGAGGAGCCAAATAAACACAAGAATATTAAAGCATATGTTTACAGTTTGTATAAACTATCACGGATAAGTATTTTCTAAAAGTTGATAGAATGACCAAATAAGTTGGGTGGGGGCTATAAAATAATTTGATTTTGAGGGCTGGGGTTGTGGCTTGGTGGTAGAGTGCTTGCCTAGCATGTGTGAGGCACTGGGTTCGATTCTCAATACCTCATATAAATAAGCATAATAAAGGTCCACTGACAACTAAAAAAATAATAATTTGATTTTGCTTCCTGTTTTTTCATTGTTAATATTTTTATGCTTACTTTAGAAAAGATAATAAGAAGGAGTGCTACTTTATTATAGTTAGTAAGTAAACAGCAGTTGTGAGGAGGTAATAAGGGCTAAATTGAAAGAACTGAGTTCCATTTCCTCCTGTAGCTAACTCTACATTCAGTCAGAAGGCCCTTGAATTCTCCATGATAACTCTGATTGTCTCACCTATAAGCAGCACAGTTGGAAATCTGATCACTCACAAGGCAGCTTCTGACTGTCCTGCACCTCAGTTGGGCATATTCTCTTGAGATATTCTCCTTGGGATGACTTGTCATACACAGGAGAGAGCTGATCCCAGACTGATCCCAATTCCTTTCCTCAGGCAAGTGGGACTAGGAAAGAAAAGAGTCAGTTGCTGGCCGTGCTCTGGAATGGGTATTTATTCTTCTACGGAGCTCCAGGATAACTGTACTAAAATACACATTTGAATTAGTACTTCTGAAGACTACTTCTCCAGAATACTTCCCAGAATATAAGCAGCTCATAGCTACAGAGAAAAGAGAGAGATACTAAAATGTTGTGGATTGGGGGTTTTAGTTGGCATTTTAGTTCTCATTCACCAATTCTTATTATTTTTGAATATTAAGTTAATGATATCAGTTATGGTCTATTTTGGTTTTTCAGTATGTTCTATAAATGATATCTTGAATATTCTTAAGTAAAAATTAAAAAGAGCACCCTATCATTAAAAACATATCAGTTAAATTTTTCAATAATTTCTTTTTTTAAGAGTACAATCCACACACAGTATAATTTTAGATTTTTTTCCTGCAAGTTCTAGTTTTATGCCCTTCAAGTCCCATTGCTTTGTATGCTTTCTCTCAAGCATACCTATAATAAAGCCATCTGTTTGTCCAAGGGGCCATTTCTACATGAATCATGCTCTGTCAAAATTTTGAGGTTATAAATGTTCAGCTAATTGAGCAGTCTGACTAGCCGAATACTTGTAAGTGCTTTATAATATCTTTCAACACTTCAAAACCCTGGCACATTTAAACCCCAGAATCCCAGAGCAAATGGGACAAGTTATTCACATGGATTCTTGCTGATAACACTAAAAACATGTTTATGAATTTTTCTCAGAATTTGGAATAAAACTAATATAGCTCTACTCATATATTTATTTTTGAGCTGTGTCTATATTATGCCAAAGCAAGTGGTTGGGGAGTGGAAAACTTAGCCAATCAGTCAATTATTTTGACTACTTTGTATTAAACACTAACCCAACTTGATTTTTTTCTTGCCAACTGGATTGGATATTTTGGCATCATGGCTACTTATAGTTTCTAAGACAGAAGTCAGTCTCTTTCTCTTTCCTCCTCCCATGAATTATTTTCCTTTTTTAAAGAGATGAGACAGTAAAAATGAATGCTCAAATAAATAAACACTTAAATAACTTACATGTCACTTCAAGCCACCCAGACCATGTTCTCCCTAAGTTCTCTGAGCATTCCTGGAGGACTTATATTTCCATGGTCTTTTCTGGCTTCAAGTTTCAGATTTCACAGGAGTCTGAGTCTCATTCCTTTATCAGTTCCATGCTCCCTTTCTGCATCAACTCAAACATGGAACTCAGCCCTTTGCCTTGATTCTCTTAAAAAGTAAATCTACTCACAAAACGTATTTTCCATTGGAGCTGGAAGTTTGGTGAGACAGGCAGTTTTGAGAACAATAACACAATTTTGAATATTGGTGATTTCTCTAATTAAAAGTATGCTGGAGCTCAGCCATGTCACTAGACTCCCTCTTATCCTTGACAAGATAATTCTACTTTCTCTATCCAAACCCAAACTCAGCTCTGAGTTTCCAAAGCACATATAGGAAGTCGCTAGGTGAACCTCTAAATATCTTCTTTGGATCTTATTCATTTTATGTATTTTGCCATTCTTTACAAAAGGAAATGAAAAGCTTAGAAAAGTTTTACTCCACTCTTAAGAAACATGCACCAACACACACACACACACACACACACACACACACACACACACACCACCCTCCACCCTCCTCACATTCATGCCCTGAAGAAAGTAGATTTACATCAGTTTGGGATTGAAACAAAATTTCCCTTGGATACACTAATATTAAATGCTTAAAAGTTTGTAGTTGTAACTGATGGATAATATTTCAGTGGAAGCTTTTAACTTCTCCTCCAAGCTCACCCCAGCCTATACCTCCATATATCATCCCACGCTTGCTGTCTTTCTGTTCCTTGAAGGGCAAGCTCATTCCCCTGTATGACCTCTGTACATTCTCATCTCTATGCCTCTTAGCATGACTGATTTATTTTCATGATATATACCTTAGCCTAAATTTTTTCTTGTTGGAGATGAATATTCAATTTATAGCAACAACTTCCGTACCTTGGACACATCACACAATTGTCTCTATAAAAATCAGTTTTGTTAAAAAAAACAAAACAAAACTATAGACCAATGTTCCAGATGAACTTAAATGCAAAAATACTTAATAAAATATTAACAAATCATGTTCAACAACATATTAACAATATTATACACTATGACCCAACTGGTTTTATTCCAGAAATGCAAGGACAGTTTAAAATATGCAAATCAATAAATGTAATTTATCACATAAATAGAATTAAGGACAAAATCACTTACTCATCTCAATAGATGTAGAGAAGGCCTTTGACAAAATTTAGTACCCATAATAATAAATAACATAAGGACTGTAAATTCATGTTAATTATGATTTTAGGTCAAATATATTATATTTCTTTCCTTGTTGTGTATCATTAATTAACTTTGTGCATTGCAAAATGCATCTGATTTCTATTCTTTCACTCCTTATTTTGTTAATTTTGTGTCACTATGGTAACATAAAAATTATGAAAAGTAGCTTTCCTAAAGAGTAAGATTTTTTTAAAGAAAAATTATTTCTTTTTTTAAAATATTCTTTTAGTTGTTGATGGACCTTTATTTTATTTATTTATATGTGATGCTGAAAATTGAACCCAGTGCCTCACACATGCTAGACAAGTGCTCTACCACTAAACCATAAACCCCGCCCCCAGAAAAATTATTTCAATGGCAAAAATACTCAGTTTTATTTTTATAAAAGGAGATATCACACTCTGATATTATCTTTAATTCTTATTTAAATATTATGAACTCTGTTCTTGAGGACAGAAAACCCTTTTCTATAGACCTCTGTATCTGTGAGGATCGAAAAACATAGGTGATTCTCAGTAAGTGCATAATACAGGTTTTAGAAATAAAAAAGAACGTATTGATAAGGAACAAAAATAATAATCGTGTGCATGTATGCATATGTTAAAACAGATATTGAATATGTTATGAATATTACATATAATATGTAATATTACATATAACAGGTATGAATATGTTAAAACAGAATATTATATAATTATAATACACCAACATAAAGAAGATAAAATTTTCTGGATAACTTCAAAGAAATACAAATTAAATATAACATATTTAAAGAGCTCATATTATCTGTGTCATGATAGTATTAATTGAATAATAATTATGATTGCTGTTGTAACCAGGACTTCCTGATGTTAACTTCGGGCAGACTACCTTTCACTGCGTTCATATTTGGAATGTAAATGCTGAGAAATAGTATTAGCTTGGGAATTAAAACAGTCTATTTAAAGATTAGCATCATGGAATTCTAACCCAATCCTTTCATTTAACAATTGTGGCAATCGAGACACAGAAAAGCTATTTTGCACGATATTAATGGCAAATTCAAGTCTAGAATCAGGTTTCTTGGATCTCAAATGACTAATATTTCCCCCTAAGTTGTATCCCTGGTCCTAATCTAAGAGTAATCAGTTACTTCATGTTTTCATTTACAGAATAAGCAGGTGAAATTAAATGACTCTCCACATTTGTAGTTGAATTGCCCTCTTTCATCCTTCCCCTCTGTCCATCAATTTTTCCACAATTTGATTGGAAGCAATCTCCTTAAACTAATAATGCCAAGCTCCTACTCATGAAATCTTAGGTTTTAATGACTCTAAATGTCTGCTATTTAGGGGGTACTAGTAACATCTAATTAGTTGCTGATGATATTCAGCATAACAGAACTCATAACTGTTGAAGCTGCACAGGAAATAGAGAGAGATGGCTGACTTTTTGCATGTACCTCTTTGGTCATGCATCCAATAAAATGTAGTATGATAAAGGCAATTACAACCAAACCAATGTTAAAGTTGTGTTCAGAATGGATCAAAGTTAAAATAAAAGCACCTTAGGATGACATTACAACTGTTCAGTAATTAATATATTTGATTTAGAATTAAATCACCTTGTTCATCACGAGGGAAAGTTTGTCCTGTGTGTTTCCTCTGATCTCAATTGTATTAGCATTTTTGCCTTCAAATGAAGCAGATTACCTATAAACACAAGTATTATCTGTAAATAGATTAGAAAGAAATCTCATTCACAGTATAAAAGCCCTTGCACGAATCACATTAAGTCTACCTTAATTAGATTATTATGCAATCTATGCTAGTACCTCACAATAAGTTACAAAGGCAATTGGGTTTGTTCAGTTTTTTAGAATATAGTAAAAATTTTACTTTTTAGGAACTGGATTAAACTCAATCCTCTAAGTTATTGTGTAATTTCAGAAACTTTAACTTTCCTGTGTTGTAGCATTTTCAGATATGCTAAGGAATTTTTAAAAATTTAAAGGTGTTCCCCTGTACCAAAAGATGACGTTCTTAACACTGGTTCTAAAAGCATGAGGGGGAAAGAGATGATGATTTAGCCTATACATAAATATAATGCCATACTCTGTTCCCAAGGATGCTTCTTTCAGAACTTAGAGCATTGGGCTTAATCTTAGCCTATTACAAGGCAACAAAGAAGTATAGATTGGAGGTAACAGAGGAGGTAAAATATTAGGATAACTCTAAGGCATATTTCAGAGGAAAACAGAACTGAGATTTGCTTATATGATATAATAAGTATCATAATAAATCTATGAACTTCCCAAACTATTCAAAGGGATCCATAAATCCCCAGAATTTTTTTTTTTAATTTTTTTCTAGTTGTAGATGGACACAATGTCTTTATTTTATTGCTTTTGTATGTGGTGCTGAGGATCTAACCCAGGGCCTCACGCATGCGAGGCAAGCGCTCTACTGCTGAGCTACATACAATCCCAGCCCCAGAATTTCAATGTGAAATTGTTAAGTATACATTTTTTGTGAGTCAATGTGAAATTTCAATGTGAAATTGTTAAGTATACATTTTTTTGTGAGTCAAGAGACAATCTGTAGTTTCATCACATTTATAAAAGAAATTTGAGACTCCAGAAAAGCTCAAAAGAACATACCACTATATCAACATGGTATCAGGGAATAAGCATCATAAATACGGAAGACAGTTAAAATCAATTAGGGTCTCTCTTCTTCCCATATGTAATTATATTTCAGTTTTCATCCCCAGACTTGAAATCACATCAGGTTTGGAAATGAAGAGTTAAAGAATATGAGGAAATCCTAACAAGGACTCAAAGAAGAGCTCTTAGGAGGAATAAAGGGCCAGAGATACAGATTTATTAGAAAAGATAACAAAAAAATGACAAAAGAACAATGTTCAGCTGAATGGTAAAACAGTAATGATTTTATATGTGGAAGATTTAATGTACAGATGTGAAGTGACTGCTATTCATCTCCCATGAAATTTTATTTTCGTTGGGACTAATTGAGAACTTACCATGTCTTGGTGCTAAACATCATCTATTTTCCTTTTTACATTGAGTCCTTCCAACCAACCAATGGAGGAAGGACATGTTTCAGACCAGAAAATTGTAAGTCATGTTGGTAGATCAGGAAGGTATTCCAAAAAGAGATGACATGTTTCAAATATCAACATGTACATTTGGGGAATGAAATGAAATTCAAGATGAGAGGAAGAAGAGAGGGGTTGACAGAAGAACAGAGGAGAAAGAATTATAGTAAGAATTATAGATTTTGGTTAGATGGGTGGAAACTTCTCTTGAGACTGTTGAACATACAAAGAGATTGATGAGAAAAGCTTTGAAATTTTGTCTCCTAGAAATCTGCGGTAGAAGACAGTAACGTTGAGTTGGGGTGAGGTTCTTCTACATGAGGGATGGGAAATGGTCAGCACTTTCTTTTTTTTTCAAATTTCTTCCAACTTTTATTATTTGAAAGCTAATACATAAGTCCCTTTATGCAAAATGAATATTCTGAATTTATAAATAGGTCAATAATGATAGTCTATCTTAAGAAGTCTCTATTATTTTGTAAGAAACCTTACCAACACTCTGAGGGCAAGAAGACAGAGAGAATACATTCCTCTAAGGGGAGGAAATGTTGGCACTATTTTCCTTCAAAACAGCTACAACTACATTTAAACTATGGAAAAATAACATATATGAAATAATAATATAATAATAATTAAATTATGGAATAATACTTCCACATTTAAATTACGGAAGACACTATTGAAAATATATGATAAAGAATCCAGCAATTCCCTTTATGAGTATGACCCTAAAGAGTTGAAAGTAGGAACTCCAAGAGATACACCCCTGTTTATAGCAGCATGGTTCACCACAGTTAAAAGGTAGAAGCAACTCAAGCATCCATTGATGAATAAATATAGAAACAAAACATGGCATATATAAACAATGGACTATTATGCAGTCCCCCAAAAAAGGAAATTCTAATGCATGCAATAACATTCAATAATGAAACTTGAAGGCATCATGTTATGTGTGCATATCAGTTTGGGCCTATGGGAAAAGTTCTAAAGATGAACGTGATGATGTTTGCACAAGAATGTGAAGGTACTTTACAGACTAGGAAAAGAAATCTGCTTTAGCTGAATAGTAAAGATATTATGCATTCAACACATTCACATTGTATTATGTTATATGCACAAATATTATATAGAATACTCATGTACAAGTATTATATAAACATGTGAAGTGTATTTATATATAAAAATATCAAGTATGTTATAAAGAGAACAAAGTATAAAATCATTTTATATTTTTATATTGAGCTAAAGCTATTCTCTATTCCTAGTCTTTAAATCTATGTATGGAATATATATACATATATATATAATTGAAATCCATTATAATTAAAATCCATTAGGGATAAGGCTGGATTAAAAGGTATAATTTGTAAAACACAGTTGCTAATCAATTTACATATGTGCAATCAATATAAATGCTTTGCCTTAAATTCTTATATGTTATATAACTTGATTTAAACATGCTTAAAATACTACCTGATTAACATTATATATCCTTTGGTTGTTTGTTGAGTATACTCTACTTAGAATTTCATTATCCACATTAAAAACTTTTTTTTCTGACATGAGTGATGACCAGTGGATTCTATATAGGAAAATATTTTGTAGAAACTCTTAACTAGTGGGAAGGCCAATAAAATGTATTATCAACACTTTAAGATGGTGGTATATTTACAGAGTGCACAGTCTAATAGATGGCTACCAATTTGACAAATATCATTTTAAAAAAAATCAAATAAACTGGTATGTCTCTATAATGTTTTCCAGGGATGTAGGGTTTTCTTTTTCAGTGACACATGATCCTTTTTGGGCTCTTAGCCAATCCATTAAAAAATGAACATTAACTGCAGGAAAACGTTAAATGGAGGCATATTGTGATGAATTTCACTGTCCAGTATTTATTTTAAAGGATTTAACCTAATATACAATACAGAGAAACTTTGCTTTCTCATGCATAATGAATTTAAAAATTTGGTCCCTTAGAAAACATTACCAACAAGTCACAGTGAATAACGAATTCATATTCACTTAGAGGTAGAATTTTTTTCAGTGTAGTTTATTTTTCATAGCCCTTCTGAATGGATATTTTAAACTTAAATGGGTTTCATTTCTCCTCAAATAAAGCATCTTTAGAAGAGAAATTTTAAGGGAACAGATGAAATTTCATTATGTGCATGTGGTCACACCTTGTCAGAATTTAGGGCGTAAATTTCACTGTGATACTGATATTTGCACACATTTGAAGTGACATTATTTGGCAAAAGAACAAGTATCTAGTTTGAGTTAGTGGTGCACTTGGTGATGACTAACCACATACTGCAAGGTTAAAACAATTTCTAAAATCACTTGCTAATGTGATAAGACCAGGCTCATGTTATTCCTAACCTCATTTTAAATTGGCCTTTTTGTTCAGCCAATAGGTGAACAAATGTTTGCAACTGACAGATGTATTCTTTACCCCAATTAAGTGGACACCAGGGTGAGATATTAACTGAAAGGGGAGAAGCATACCTTAATAAACATCAATCTCTTGTATTAAAATTGAGTAGTGTTTTTAATATAACTACCTAATTTGACTCTAAATCAAGGATTCACTGTAGGTGAATAGATTAATGGAAGCAGTCTTGTAAAAATCTCTTTCAGAAAAATTCTGTTCTGGAGAATAATTTATTGAGTATAAAACTATCTTGGAATCTGTCCCTTCTGCCTATTATCCCTCTTCTCTTGGCCCATTGCATCACAAAAACATGTGCCAAGCTAAATAAAAATTTCATCAAATGCTTAGACTTAACCTTCCTTATTATTCCCTCTGTACAGTAGTGTTCCCTGCAGTTAATGAGTCCTATAAGTGGGGAACTTTATAGGTATTTAACATTTCCATTTTGATTTCCTATAAACTTTTATGGATTGACATGTCAATAACCTTCAGGATTACTAAGACAATTCTGATTTTGTTGGACCACTTGAAAAATTAAAGCTTGTCATAGTTGTGGTCTCTGTTGCTGGACAGTAGATCCCCTTTCATCTTCTATTTTTCACCAATTTTCCCTCATTCTCTTCCTTTCTCCTTCTTACTCTCCCAAGAAAGAGAAAACTCCAAACTCTTCATTCACTTCTTTGCCTCCCAGGAGTTAATCCCTGCCAGGCCTCACGGGGCCTTGCCTCACACTTATAGAGTCCAGATGACAGTCCAGGAAGGATGTAGCACTCACGTATGTGTACTCATGTATATGTACTTATTTCCTCCATCTGAGTAACTTCTTCAACACTGGAAAAGTGACTCTCAAATTTCATCTCTTCAATGCCTCCGATATCAGATCATTTGCCTTTTCAGCTCCACAGATTTACTCCATTCTGTTTGGATTCCAGCTCCATACATTCAAGTTCAGAAAACTGGCAAGGTGAAAGCAGGGCTCATCTCATAATTTAGCTTTTCTTAAAAATGACAGTTCTTCATCCCAATTTTATCCATGTGTATAGTGTATGAACAGTATAAGGCAGTTAGCAATAACTCTATTATGATCTGTATTGGAAATCCTATTTTTTTGCTAATTTTGAAAATGCAATTTATACATCATAAAATGCACACTTGAAATGTACAATTTAGTGGCTTTTAGTGCTTTCACAAAGTTTTGTGTCTACTATCACTACCTAATTCCAGAACATTTTCAGCATCTCTCAAAAAACTCTAAACACATTAACACTCAGTCCCTGGAAACCACTAAGATATTTTTGCCTTTATAATTTGCCTATTATAGATATTTCAAATAAATAGAACCATACAATAAGTGGTCCTTTGTGACTGGCTTCCTTCATTTAACATAATGTTTTTGAGGTCTATCTGTATTGTACGATATATTGGTACACCATTATTTTTTATTACAAAATAATATTCCTTTGTGTGAATGTGTCACATTATTTATCTAATTTATCAGTTGATGGAAATTTGGGCCATTTCTTCTTTTGGACTATTATGAATAGTGTTGCTATCAATATTAATATACAAGTTTAGTATAAACCTAAGTTTTCATTTCTCCAGGATATACAGCAGAATCGAAATGGTAATGCTGTGCTTAACTTTTTGAGAAACTACCAATCTATCTTCCAAAGAAGCTACATACCCACAGCAGTATGAGGATTTCAATTTTTCCATATCCTCACTGAACCTTGTTAGGTGATTTTTTTATTATAGCCATCTGAATGGTTGGGTAGTAGAATTTCATTGAGGCTTACACTAGTGAACTTTGTGTTTAGACTTGGGTCCCATCTTCAAGATATCCCATTGTTGTCTTATGCAAATATTCCAAAGAAATCTAAGATCTGAAACACTTCTGATCTCAATCATTACAGGTAGCAATACTCAATCTGTGTAAGAAACCACAGACAAAGCCATTGTCAAAAAATTTATAGTTTTCTTTCTGTATTTTTAGCTCTTGCATTTAGATCTTCTGTTCATTTTCTTATTTTGATACTGGGAAGTGAACTCAGGGATGCTTAGCCACAGAGCCACACCCCAGGCCTTTTTATGTTTTAATTTTGAGATAAGGTCTGCCAAGTTGCTTAGGGTCTTGCTAAGTTGCTGAGGCTGGCTTTGAACGTGTGATTCTCCTGCCTCAGACTCCTGCCTGGCCATTTTGAGTTAATTTTTATGTGGTGTGAGTATTGGTTTCTGGATTCTCAATTCTTTTCCATTGGTCTTTATGTCTGCTATGTCAGTCCCACACTGTTTTGATTACTATAGCTTTGTAAGTTTTGAAATCAGGAAGTTTGAATTCTTTAACTGTTCTTTTCTTTTCTTCAAGATTGTTTGCTTATTCTGAACTGGTTGTATTTCTGTATGAATTTTGGCAGCAGCTTGTCAATTTCTTTAAAAAAAAGCTGTAATTTTCATAGGGATTATGTGGAATCTGTAGATCAGTTTGGGGAAAGTTACTATTTTAACAACATTAAATCTTTCAATCCATGAATATGGATGTCTTTCTATTTATTTAGGTCTTGATTCCTTTCAACACTGTTTTATAGTTTTCAGCGTATAAGCTTCATTTTTTTTTTTGGCTAAAGTTATTCCCAAGTATTTTCAAATGGGATTATTTTCTTAATTTCATTTTCATTGTAACTATAGAAATATGGTTGGTTTTTATATTTTGATCTCATATTCTGTAGCATTGCTGAAACTATTAGTTATGATAGTTTTTAGTAGATTTCATAGGATTTTCTATATGTAAGACCACATCATCTTCAAATAGAAATGGATTTACTATGTTCTTTCTAATATTATTACCTTTTAGTTCTTTTCTTTCCCCTTCCTTCCTTCCTTCCTTCCTTCCTTCTTTTTTTTCCAATTCCCCTGGACAGAACCTTCAGCTCAGTGTTGAATAGCAACAGCATCTTAAATGCCACCAGCCCCAACAAAATTAATCTCTTCACTCATTCAGTCAGTGGTGAATTTCTGTAGTAAACATTGAGCGTACACAATGAGCAAGGCACAACTTTACATTTGGTTTCTATTCTACATGAGAGTTCTCTTTATAAAATACAAATGTAATGATGACACTCTTCGAAGCAAAAACGTTTAGTGGGAGTGCCTCACTATTATTAGGGAAAAAAAAAAAAAAAAAAAAAAACTTCTCAAAAGCGTACCTGGCAAACTCATTCCCAGTCCTGGTTTCCTGGCTTAGTGTTAATGTATAATTCCTTGCCCTGCTGATCTCCTTTGAACTCTATTATGTGGCCAAACTAGATTTTAGTTTTATAAAACTGCAATACAATGGATTGTTATTTGCAGACTTTGTATTTGAAAACTTGCCTACAGGCTAACATTTATTTGTAACTCCAGCATCAATGCCATTGTTGCTCTCAAAGTCAATCACCAACATGCACCATGCTCAGCACAGTGAAAAAATCTCAATTGTCCAAAGTGTGTGTTCCCAACTCAGGGTGAGGAAGATGATGTTCTGCCTTCTCATTTCCTGTGAAAAAGTTTCCTTTTAATGTTGGGGATGCTACTATTTAAAATGAACCCCAAACATAGTGCTGAAATGCTATCTAATATTGCTAAGAGTGAAAAAGCTGTGATGTGCCTATGAAGAAAATACATGTGGACTGTGGTGCTATGGCTAAAGGTTCAGTGTTAATGAATCACCTTTATATCAAGTAAAGTGAAGCAAAACAGCAACATACATAACACAAGGCTTTTCTCAGTTAATGAAAATATCATCACCAGAGGCCTCCAGAACCAAACCCTTCATCTTCCCTATAGGTAATAATTCAGTAGTTATCAATTCAGTGTTCAAGGGATTTTATAGAACAGAATCACTGAAAATAACAAGAATTTACCATTAGTAAAAGGATAATAATTTTATATAACAATAGAAAAATAACTAAAATTAACTTAGTGTCAACTATGGACCAGGCCTTTGTAAATCATTTACAGACATTATATGTTTAATTCTCATTATCTTCTTTAATTCATGAGGTGGGTATTACTATTTATCCCATTTTTTAAATTAGATAACTAAGGCCTAAGAATACTAACAGATGTCCTCTTAAGGCTGGGATTTCTTTTTGCCTGGTGGACTAAATTCAGAGGCTGAGTTATTTAAAATATGTCTTGAGTGATGAAGTATTCTTTATGTTGAATTTCATACTATTAGGATTTGCAAATACAGCTTTCAATATAATCCTTTGTTGTTTTAATTTTGTTCATTTACAATAATAATAATTTATAATTTACTTTATCTATCTCCAATCCATTCCAACCATGGGCATAATTTGCAATTTCTATATTTTTGTGACATTTTGGAAATCTTGAACTGTTCTTCACTTTAGAATACAGGAGTAATAACTCTCTTGAGGAACAATGATTATTAAGTATGTAACGGACATCCTGGTGACTGAAGTGGCAGATTTCCTCAAATTGTAGGAAGGAGAACAGAAAGAATCTCAGTATCAAATTCTGTGGGAATTCAGTGATATTTTTGTTGAATGACAAAAGCAGTCTTTGGTGCCAAGGGGAACAAATTGCTCAGAGAGGAGAGTAGTTGCATCCTGCTTGTGAACTTGACTTTGCAGTTGTTGGTTTGAAGCCATCTCTGCGATCTTTGACTGAAAGAAAGGAAAGAATCTGCTGAGAGTGAAAACTGCTGTGGGAACTGTGGTCTTTGCTACCATCCAAGAGAGTAACAGGTCCCAGAAAAATGAGATGAAAACAAGTGACTCCTCTACTGCACATTCTCAATAAAGAAACAGACAAAAATAAACAGCAGAAGAGTTCCATTACAAGATTCAGGCATGAGATTCACAGGAATATACTGTTAAACACACTGAGTGAAGCAAACATATTTAACTGGTATTAGAAACACATTCTGTGGAAGTTGAAGTCTAGACTTTCTGCCTTTTAATTTATTGATTCTCTGCCATAATTTTTGACTCATCGGAATGATTCCTAAAGAGTACATTCTATTTTAGGTGCATGCATTTCTTTTATTTAAAAATTTTAAGATGAATATTTTATTTAGAGCTTCCAATAAAAGCCTGAGGGACTGCTTCAATAGTTCATGCTCTCATAAGTTTGAAGATAAGTACCTAACAGTAGCATATGACAGAGATTCAGCAGATACTTATGAAATAAAATGAATGAATGAATAAGCTTAGAAAATCATTTTCTTAAAATAAATTACATTATGAATATATTAACTAATTAAAGCTCTTGTATTTAATTTTGCAACCATGTTGAGCTGCATTGAGTTTTTATTATCTAGAAAGCGAAATTCTTGGTGATTCTGTTGTTAACAATTCACTGTCTACAACTTCTGCAGAATGAATGTTCTACATGGATTTAGTCCTCACTTGTTTCTCCTGTTCTCACCCCTTTCCTAGTGAATTGTTGATGCAAAACTAAGAAAGAAGAATGGAATAAGAACACAACCTCTGCCCAAGGCTGGCAGGGAGAGAGAGAAAGACCGGTCTGAATTATTAGGAAGAGTTTAAACTCCATGGAATTTGAAATAACAACAATATTCTTTTCTTTTTCTTTTTTTTTGGGGG